>VWPU01008926.1:0-54919 GCA_013398955.1 Callaeas wilsoni
GGGCCAGTGTCAAACCATGGCACCCACTTTTGGGAAACAGTAAAAAATGGCTGCTGTCACTGTTCTGGGTGGTTGTCTTTTGTGAAAGGTCCCTGTCATCCAAGAGAAGACAAACACCTGCTTCTAAGGATGAAGCTGAGCACCAGCTTTCAGCACCTGCCACTGATGATGCTTTCTGGAAGTACCTCCATCCACACTAAGTGACAAGGAGGTCTGTATCCTTATGAATTTAAACAAATTCCTCTCACCTCATAACTACAGTCAATCACGTGAGGGAAGTGCAGGTCTGAGAAGTTTCCAGCCAAGGAAGTAGCCCAGGAGTTGTGCTAGGGGTGGCAATCATCTCAGAGGAAAGTCTGGGGTCTAGGTGTGATCTCACTGTTTTGATCTATGAGGACCCAAGGAAGGTGGGTTCTAAAAGCCTTGTAAATGTCATCACTGTGCTGCTCCTGTGTGTGCCAAGATGGTCCCATCCTGGATGTTGAACAGTCTGAAAGGAGCTGTGGCTAGACATAAAGAGGCTGACTGGGAGAGCATCTTGGCCTTTGTCAAGCCTTGAACTGTGTCCTAGGAATTGTCTGGCTGAGTAATAGTTGGCCTAAGCCCTGCTGGGACTCTTCTAACAATTTAGCAATATAACAAATAAAGCCTTAGGTCCAGGCCTTAATACACCTTAACACACTCTTGCATAAAGAAATAGTGTATCAGGCCACAGTTGAAATATCTCAGTAGGTCCCACTGGACCACTTTGTAAGGCAGTTCCAGGGATGGAGGTGCAACCCCTTCATCTGTACTTGCATGTCAGCGACTCTTTTCATGGACCACGTGCTTATGATTTCATTGTCTGATTTCTGGACATCAAGAAAACAAAATGTTGGAGGCTCATTTTCTAAACTAAGCAAGGGGGAAGAGAAACTGCTGATGGAGAAGAACAAACTTGTCTCACACTGAGGACCACAGTTCCTCTAAAAAGGCATCACTGGCACATGTGTATTTGTGCAAGTATTCCAGTTTCCACTCTTCCTCCAACCTGCTTTTTGCTATTCTAAAGCTGATTGGAAAATATTGCCGTTCTTACTCTTCACAAATATTTAGTGGCTCAGAGTTTGAATGAACCTTTACTGCTTTTACAAATTTGCTTTGAGTTGAGGAAAAATAAATCAATAACATTTTTCTAGTTCATTCACTTACAATGTTGATTTATGGTGGTCTTCTGAAGTGGGGAGTTACCTTCAGCATCTTAATTCATGATGAGCAACAAGACATCTCTGAGATATCTGTGTTAACAGAGAAAAGAGTTCCTGAGGCTGTCTGTCATAGTAAAATAAAAAGCCTCGTTTCTGACATAGTTAACGGAATGAATACATGAGCATCTATCTGAATATGACTTCTCAGTCTCAAAAAACAGTTCCGATAATGAAGTTGCACCCAAGTTTGAACTGTTTGTCAAGGCCTGGGTTTTTTTCATTATTCCCAGACACTATTTACATTCTTATGCTATAGTTTGTGGGCTCCATGATACCTGGTGACTGAAAGAAGGAAAGTGATAGGTAAGGGGCTGGCAGAGCTAGTAACAGAACCTGGTGTCAGATTCTCATTTCTGGCCCACATTCTCTATCTCACTGTCCCCTGCCTTCTAATTTCCTCCCAGATTTCTTAATTCACAACCTTATTCCTTGACATTGTCTCTTGAGGTTTTCTCAGCCCAAACAGAGAGCAGTGCATGAAAGATTCATTTGGTTTTAAAACTATTGCTGTAATGAAAAAATACATTATTTTGCTCCCTTTCCTGGAACACCTTGAGATTACATCAGAGTCATGAGGGAAATGAGAAAGAATCTGGGTCATCTTTCCTCACTCTTCCTTTTTGTACATTTTTGCTTGATGATTTAGGTGAAACATCCAGTATGAACAAGAACATGTTGGGATTCTCATTCTTACTCCCCAGACTCCAAACTGAGGAACAAAAAGCACTGTAATTTGTTCCAGTCCTTGATTTGGACTGGTGTTGCATATAAGTATTTTGTAATTTTTTATGTACTGAAAGGACATAAAATAAGATTTGAGTAACTTTAAAAGTACCCAAAACTATTAGCTATTCAAAACTTTAAGAGATTTTCTGAAGCTACTGAAATTGTTTTATTGTTTTAATTTAATTATTTTAAACTTAAACTGGCATCCTGTAATCCCTGCTAAACCAGGCCACAGGTATCAGTAACTGGGCATCTGAAATGATGGTCTGATTTGAGGCAGGTTTTACCTTCACTCTGTTCACAGGAACCTTGTAAAGTATCATAAAATACTTTAATGTTAAATAAATATATGGGTACCAGTGTGATGGATGTCACGGAAGGTTCTATGAGAGTGTGAAGTATTCACTCCCTGACCCTGAAATAAACAGAGCCAGATGTTGAACATCGGCGGAAACCAATCAGTAGGAGAAGCCAACACACCCCAAATAATTCAAGGACAATTATATCTACTACAGACCTTTTTTCCTCTATAACACCAAGCACAGAGCCTCCCACTGATGCCATCAGGCTTGATGTCACCCCAGTCACCCTCACCTTTTCTGGCTGCCACTCCTATCTCAAAGCCTGGAGCTCATCTCACTGTACTCCATACAAATTTTCCACACACCCTGCAAGTTCTCCTTCCAGTCTCTTCCTCCCTTATGTTGGCAGGATCCTCACCATCAGATTAAGGTGAATTACTGTGAGGCTGCTTCGTCCTGTGCTCTATATGATACTGGGATGGTAAGTAATTAAAGCATCATAGCAACAATCCTTCAGCTGCTCCACGTCACTGAAATGGATCCGCATGGGAGGTGAGAAAGTCAGGGTCTTCCACTATAGCTCTGGGTTGGATTATGGTCAATGCAGAGGCACTGTGGGAAAATCAAGTGCCTCAATCCTAATAAGCAGCCCTTAAATGAGATTTTCAGAGACATTTGCCAGATCTGGATGGGTCTTCACCAGAACTTCCAAAGCTGAACTCTGACTTCAGAGCATCCCATTCCTCCCATTCCAAATATTTGCTCCACAGACCAAGTCTACTAGAAGTTTAACAAAAATTTACTTAGGTTTATTTTTTCAAGACAGCCTAAAAATATCTCTTTTTCCTCTGACATTAAGAATAATTTTAGCTTAAATTTTGCAAAATAACTCTGCTCATGAAAAGAAACCAGTGATGCTATATACACAACTGGGGACAGGTATTGTGTTAGAGCAGGTTGATCAAATAAACTTCATTGTCTGATATTTCCATTTAAGTTTGATTCAGTTTGTATTTAATACTTCTGGATCATGATTTATCATTAACCCAGTGTGTTTCCCTGTGAACACACAGAATTTTCAACCCTTTCTTGAGTCCCAATAAGGTGCTGTTAAAGAACTGGGGATAAAAAAAAATTCCCACTGAATTAAGTTGGTAGGAGGAGGAAGCAATCCCTATGGAAAATGATAATCAACCAATTTGTGAAAAACGCAAGGAAGGACATTGATTTCCCTCCCCCCACCCCTCCCAGGAAAAGCAATCAGCAAAACCAAACAATTTCAGCTCACATTCTGCAGAAGCAAAGAAATAAATCTGCATAGCCACTAATAGGATTGCTCTGAATGAACTTGAGCCCAACAGTAGCATACAGGCAGAAGCCTACCTCCCAAAATAGAAACCTCTTGGAATCCACAGCTCATCTGGACAGGATTAGAGAAATGCTCCCTGAACATTTAGTGAGTGACATGTCAGAAAAGAATTGAACCAATTTACAGCAGTCTTGGAACGTCCCAAACACAGAAGCTCTGAAAACAATTGGATAAGAAGGAATCCTTTGTCCACTGCAGCATAAAGCAACTATTTCAGGCAACAATATCAGTGATGTTAATGACTGCAACACAATCTTTGGGTAGCTCTGAAGGCACTTTTGAAATCTGTGGCTGGCCCATGGGTACAATGCTGAAATTGTACCCAACTGAAATATTTTTTCACTGGTTTCACAGTTTCAGGGCAGATTAGTCAGATTTGCCTCTGACTTGTTTTTTGCTCACCCTGAAGCAGAACAATACATAATATGATGACAGTGAGGTTTGCTGTAGGGATATTAGGGTTTTCTTTCAATTGGGTAGCTGGAGGGGAAGGGAGAGAGAATTGTCAATACAGCTGAGTCACTTGAGCCAAAAAGCTCCTGAAAAAGTCACTCAAATATGACAGGACCAAGATTTAAATACTAAGAAAGACCAAAGTAACTCATGCCTGTAGAGTAACACAGAATGTTGCCTTTTTCCAACGCATAATTCAAGCTCACTACCCAGATCCCAGCTGACATTCAGGGAAGTGCTTAGAGGAGCTGGACTGCACAACCTGCTAGAGCAACACTGTTCTATCAGTGTTACTCTTTCAGAAATAATCCTCTGTTTAAGTAGATTGTAAGTGGAAAAGAGATTTTTCTTATTATAGAAGTATTCTTTCAACAAGGTATTATTTGACAGCTTCATATCGACGTGAAATAGTGAACTTCAACCCCTCTGTCTCCAGGGAAAGCCAAGCAGCCCAGATTTGCTCCTGAAGGAAGCAGAACTCACAGAAGCCAGACTATTAACACTCAGATCACACGGGAAGGAACAGAGTATAAATGTATAGAAAGGAGAGATGAAAGTATCAGGGATGCATTCGATCCCAGGTGGTGTAATAATGGTCCAGATCACATCAAATGGACAAGCTGGAGTCTTAAGCCTCCTCCTCCTCCTCCTCCTCCACACTACCAAAGAGGCTGCAGCCACTCCATCCTGATCCCAATTAAAAGCTGTCCAGACTTATATCCGTCCTTGGTATTTTTAGATTGCATGTTCTTACCAAGAACTCTTTGAAACTGATGTTGAACAGAGTTACTCCTGGCTTATGTCAGAGCTGGGAAGATATAACCCCTAAGAGATTCTGTTGCTCTTTTAAGCTTGTTTTGCTTAGGCTCTGGATGAGGAGCCAATTGCTTAGAGACCAAGAGTGCAGCATGATAAACACAATATCCAGAGTTTTCATAATGGAGATTAGGAAAAACCAAAGACTTTTTAAGGCTTTAAAATTCATTTAGTTGGCAAAAGGAGCAAGGGCTGCCACATTTCAGATACCAAAAATCTGAAAGTGCAAGGCAGCACTTTGTGTGAGTCTCTAGCTCAAAACTGGAGCCTGGATCCAGGTACCTGCAATTTCAGTAGAAACCTTCCAGACTCGGGCTCAGCAAGCTGCAAAATGTCATAACTTATGCCATGAGAGTTTTCCTCAGAAAAAAACAATCCTCCTTTGGAGAAAGAGGCTCACTCAGACACAATGAGTCATTGTCTGTGTCTCCCTACTGACAATCTTCACACTGAGGGGTTTTAACCATTTCAATCAAACTTTATAACAAATTACAGGTCTTAGAAGTATCACATTCTTGCAGTTTTAAAAAATAAAAATAGGTGGCTAAGCGGAGAAGGAAAGGCCTCTTAATTCCTCCAAAGAAGAAAAGAGTTCATGGTGAACCCAGCTTTTATTACATACCTGAGACTCCATGTAGGAGATGGTGGATACAGAAGTGCCAAATGTGCAGAAGCTTCAGCCAGCATTCCTGATGTAGAAGACACCAGAAAATCTGCATCCCACATCACTGGTTTGTTGTACTGTGGATTCTCTGGTGTCTAATGCAGGGTTAGTTTACGTGCACCCTCAGTGTCATTGAGTTTAAAAGCCAACCAACGTGAGATACAAACCCTTCGGAAATCAGGAGTAACCAGAGCATGTACTTGGGGGTGTCTAGTCTTAATGCAAATAATTGCACAGACAGATGAAAATTACTGTTCCTAGAAGGTTTTCAGAAATGCAAAAAACCCATGGAAGAGAGGAGTAACATTTACAAAATAAGCAAGATGCTTTTCAGGAATATTATTTCTGTTGAATTCAGTTATGGAATAAATGCCTCAGCTGGTCTTATATGTATTGACTCAAACACCCTTAAAATATACAAATATGACTGTAAAGTCACAATATTTAAAATAATATTTTCACTGAACCACTGTGAGACGAAGACACAGCTTATTTTCTGATGAGCCAGATAAAGTAGCCGCAGCAAACACTAAAGATCATTAAAAACACATTGCAGCTTTGAGAAATCACTTCCTCCCTGGCATGAATAAGAGGTCACCAGACACGCATACAGAAGGTGTGATGCATCATTTCTCCCATGGAAGAAAAACCACCTCAGGGCTGAGTTGTGCATGACTCTATTCGGCAAACAGTCGAAATATTTTGAAGCATAGTGTTTCCGTGCAGAAATATCAAGAGATGTGTGTTTATCTTCTTAATCTTTGCAGTCAGCTTAGAACTCAGAGAGGGAAAAATACAACCTTTAGTGGAGCAGGTTTGATAGAAATGACCAGTGCAATGGATTATTTGTTGCAGTTTTATTCAATGCCCAAAGATCTTCCATGATTAGCGGAAAATCCCTCACTTGTACGCTGTATGCGATGGCATTCCTCTTGTCAAAAACACCTGCTCTGGCATTGATTTTGAAGGGATTTAGTTTAGCAATTACCAGTACATTCTTTAGTATTCCAGTCCCAATAGGCCTTCAGCTGTTCAGGCCCTACATTGCTTAGCTCGCCATATGTGATTTTTGCCCGAAAACATCACTCTGGAGATGGTTTCACCTTGGGACTTTCCATGTATCCTCCACTCTTAGATTCACATGAACAGCTGTTTGCTTTAGGATGAATCATGTCATGTTTTTACGGTTTCTGACACTTATAAATATTTTGCTTCCGCCTGGCGGTGAAGTCAGCCACTTACTATTATTAAATGTTGTGCTGCGTTATTCCCCTTTTTGGGTGATGATCTCAGTGGAGCCCGCACCGAATCCAGCTTCGCACTTTCACATCTTACAGAGATGCTACTGGTGTGTCTCCCGTTCGTAACGTCCCTGCTTACCAGCTGCACTGAAAGTCTGTGCTATTATGTTGGATTTTCTTGTCCTCTCGAGCTGATTCCAGCCCTGTGGTTTATGGGTTGCCTTGTGGTTTGCTAAAGGTCAGGCCCTGGATGGCTCTAAATTTTCTGAAGTGGAATTCAAACACCACAGATGAGTATGTGCTCAAAGTAGCTGTCTTGGGTGGTATGGATTCAGATTTGGTGCTTGTGCTCAGGATTGGTGCCTCTCCTCTTCTTCGGGGCAGTGATCAGATGTGGGTGTCTCGACCTCTCAGTGCACCATCCATCCACCATCGTTTGTTCAGATCCCAACTGCCTCCAAAATTTCAGGCTCCGGCTAGACCCCAAGTCACATTTCAAATTGTGCAACCCCTCTCTCACCCAATCCACATGCTGATGCCATCCCTGCCTTTGGCCTGACTCAGTAAGTGTAATTCTCACTCTCTTTTTGCTGGCTCACAGGCAGCAACTGCATCAGCCATAACTCAAAATTGTGAACAGATGAGTAGATTACTTACTTGAACTGTACTCAATCATTACATCATCCCTTGTACTGAAAATCACAGCATTGGCTCCCCATAAGATTTTGCATCCCCTTTTGGGTTTGGCTCCAGAACTACTGGATTTACTCACTTGCTCCAGCTTACCTAAAAGAGCTGCTTATGCCTCATAGACATCCTCAGACTCTGAGATCAGTCAGTGCCGATTTATTGATCATTCCAACACTCTGACTGAAAACTGCTGGTGTTGAAGGCTTGGCTCCTCCAAACGTATTTTGTGGAAATCCCTGAAACCTTCATCCAAGAAGGGGAAGGGAAATAAATCTGCTAAACTGTCCAAACACAAAGAGAAAACATTTTCTTGAAGCTGACAACAGCTTGGCCTCAGCAAAGGGAGAGCTCAGATTTTTTTTTCTTTCATGAAACTCTTTTGGTGTAATATTTGCATACAGAAATTTTCCTGACTCAGGAATAGCTGTGGATGTTAGACAGAGTAAAGATAAGAGCCGTGAGGAGCCAGAGGGCTGTGGCACATAAGTCAGCCTGCCCAGCCATGATGGGTAAACCCCTGGGAAGGCCACCAAAAGCAGCAGCTCCTGGGCTGGGATGCTCAGAACTCCAGGTACTTCCAGCACAGCCGTGACTCGGCACTGGGCAGTTTTAGCAGTGACCCAAACCCTTTTGCAGGTGCTGGCCTTTCCCCATGGCAGAGTCAGTGCTGGCTGACTCAATCTGTCCCGCTGTCCGTCAGGGGCTCGCTCGCTGCCGGTCACCCTGCGGTCATCAGAACGTTGGCCACGATCCCCACCTGCTCTTCTCACCATCATGGTGCTGTTTGAAAGTCAAGCCTGACCTATGCTGAGCAATGAGTTACCTCTCCCTTGGTGAAAATGAGCTCAGGAAATGATCAAGGGTGTGTAAACCATGAGTCAGGGCACCAGCAGGGGCTTTCCAGCCCCCTCCTCGATGCACAGCCACCCCTGCTGCAGTGAGGGCACTGCTGCCCATTCAATACACAGTGAAATTATCCCTAAAATGCTGCAAGCTGAGCCAGCCTGGGGCTCACTGCGTAAGAAAAAAAAGCCACAAAATGAAAACCAGCATTTATGACCAATTGGCACCTCGCTAAGCAGGCTCATCTGATGAGTCAGGTCAAAGTCTGCCTGTTCAGGCATGGAGAAAGGGACGATTTCTCTGTCCACGAGTCAGGTCGGTTCAGGCTGGTGGGTCAGTGTCTCATCTGGTCAGATCTTACTGTCAGAATCACACACCATAAATCCTACAGGCTCAGGGCCACTAAGGGCAATAGAAGAAAAAGGAACAAAAGGAAAGAAGGAGAAGGAGAAGGAGAAGGAGAAGGAACATGGCTGACAGCCATGGAACACATACCTGAACAAAAGAGGCAAGGGGGAGGGACCTCTGGCAGCAGTTCACAGGCAGGGGATGCAGGTGGCTTCCCAGTCATCACTGAATCATAGAAACATGGAAAAGACGTCTAAGACCATTGAGTCCAACCATTAGCCCAGCACCATCATGTTCACCACTAAATCATGTTCCCAAGAGGCACACATTATCCTCTCATCAGGCCCTGAGGACAGGGCTTGGCTCAGTCCTCGGCGGCATCAATGGCAGCAGCTTCAGAATGCCAGCCTTTGCCTTGCTTCTTCCCAGGCTGACTTTCAGGGCTGGCCAGCATGGCACAGCTTTGGCACAAGCCATGTGTATGTCTGGACCTACAGGTTGTCCACTCCTTTATTAGCTCTTCCCTCTTCCAAACTTTCCCACATGTGTTTTTGTACTCTCCCTTGAAGCTCTCCACAGCAGGGCTGCAGGGAAGCTTCAGAAATGGCTTCATAAGCACAAGATGTCACAAAATAAATGCCAAATGTTGTTATCAAACACAACTCCTAGACACACGGAGGATTGGCAGAGGTGCTTAACTTTAGGGAGGGCCCCCAAAGAGGCTCTGGACATGTTTAGCTGCAAGGCTCCAACGTAGCTTCACACAATCCTGGCAACAACTGTGGTACTGTCTCCGCTCACTCAGGGAAAGACAGGTTTCAAGTTAACTTCTTGGGGCTCGCTGTGAGCGTTCATGTGATCCCCGGCCCATCCAGATGTAGCTCCATTCATTCCCCCTCTACAGATGGCCAGAGCAATCCACTCCCTGTCATGTGTAATGAAGGGCAGGAAGGAAAGAGGATTTTTGACATGTTTAAATATTACCCAAAACAAAGAAATAGCTCAAAAACCAGGGATGCATTTAAATAAAATAAAGCTGCCAGCAAAACCCCATATTTGTTACAGTTCATTCCATTTCATCCTCAGAGCCATTTCTCTGCAAACATGGCAGCTCTAGTAGTTTGGTGTCCAGATGTTCCCTGTCATACACTCTGCACTGCATCAAGAATTTTTTTCCTGAGGTGACTCCTTAAAAACAGTGAACTCTGATTCCAGGACAACCTGAGTACACTTTTCCATAATGAGGGGCTATTGAAAAAACACGGTTGTTGACGTGGCTAGTGAAACACGGGCTTTTTTGTTCTTCTCTTCATCTTTTTTAACTCTCCAGCTGGCTGGCAATCCAGCATCATCAACATCTTTTTGCATTTTATTCCTTAAGCCATTCATATTATACACATTCCTGTTTTTAAAATACAGATTTTAGAAGTGATTTGATGTGGCTTGGAATAGTGACATGCTTAAACATTTATAAAAAATTCATTAACTTGGGGGGAGGAAAAGATTGCATCTTTTATTTTCTTTCCTTCCCTTTCTTCATTTCCAGCATACGAAATTATTTGCCGGCCATTTAGGAACCACAATGTCAAAATGTGGTTGCCCCATAGGGAGGAAAAAAGACAGTTCATCTTTGCAGTTTTCAAGTCAGTTGTTAAGAAGTAGCTTTGGCAAAGGCCAAACCCAAATTGATCCTTGAGCTGCAATGTGCAAAGGCTATGTTAGCAATTCTGCTCAGTTATTGACAACACCTCTTCCCACAGTCCTTAAATCTGCCAAATCCTAACCAGAAGATGATGCTCTACAGAACCTTTGTTCCAGCCTTGTGAAATCCCAGTCTCCAAGTTACTGCTGCCAATTGCTCCTGTCTCTAGGCTCAGCCAATACTGGACCTCCGGTGAGGTCAGCAAAAAAAAGTCAATTTGGAACCCTTCTCAGGAACCCTGGAATACCTAATTCATCTAAGCCACAAGATGATAACTTGGTGTCCAATTCATAGAGGGATTTAAGTGGCTCAACTTTCACTGAACTCAGCTGGAGTTTAGGCACCTAAAGGGGAAAACTGTAACGTAGAAGAGAGTTCAATGTCCTGTGCTCTTATGCAAAACTTCTGCATCCCTTTTAGAGTGTCCTTCCACATCTCTCTGCCATCTCTCTCCTTGTGCTTTATTGTGCCTTATATGAAAATATGACAAAATCATAATTAAGGTCGTTGGGGGGTTTTTTTGTTGTTATTGCTGGAACACTTCACAAATTGACCATTATCAAGCTTGAGAGAAAAATTAGAAGCCAAAACCATTAGTTCTGTTCCACTTATAATGTATGCAGACCTCTGGCAAAGATACCCTTCAAATATGGGCCCAATCTTGCTAGCAGTGGGGGAAACCCCATTCCAAGTTGATCGTTCCTATGGAAAAGCTTTTAGCAGCTTATCTTATTACCACTCTATTAAGCCCTATTCTCTCACCACTTACATAAAAACTATAAACTACTGCTCTCCCACAGCAGAGGAAATTTTTTTGATCTTGGAAGAAATGAGCGATTGAATATTCTGCCAGTTTCTTGATATGAAATATAATTTTTTATTTTCCAGGCTAATTTTGTCTTCAGACAAAAAGCCCTAAATTCCAGACTTTGTCGTCTAGAAATATTTGAACCTGACTTGTATTTTTAATTAAGGTAATTGTATTCATCATGACATAATTACAAAGCTCACATGATACTCATATTTATATCCAGACATACTAAAAGGACAATCCACAGGATAAAAATGAAATGCTATCCGACTTTTCCTGTTATTTAGTCTCTTTTATTGGAATCCTTCTGTTCTAAACTTGTTATGACACTGGATTTAAAGAAGAGTGGTGTAAAAATTCAACCTCAACCCATTTTGATATAGTGCTGACTACAAGTCAGGTGCACAAGATTGTGAGGAAGAATTCTGACTGCTTTGTCTCTGTGGCATGAATTTCATATCAACATCAACTTGAAGGCCAGGCAGACCATCATATTTATAAAATATTTAAGCACGTGCTTCAGTTGAGACCTCAGGATCTCTAGATCGACCTGGCCTTCAAGACTTTGATGTGCTTTAGTTCTTTAGTAAATAATATAGCATTATAGAGATGTCCCTTTTTCTCCTGCTGGTGTAGCTATCAAAATCAAAGCATGAAATATTGCACTGTCCTGTAAGATCTGTACCTTTCCAGATTCAGGCCTGAATCAATATTTTATGTAAAGATTTGATCTCCAGCAGTTTGCCTCCAAAGTGACAGGGATATTGCGTGAAATACAACTTGCATTGAAGCAGTATGAAGGCTGAAAAAAAAGAATATAAAACAGTCGTGAAGTCTTATTTTTCATTCACACACAAGGCAGAGTTTTCAGCAATCAGTTATCACTAAAGTGTATAATTTAATATCCAGTGCGTGTAATGATTTCAAGCCAACCTGAAGTAGCAGGATCTGTCATTCACTGGCTTTGAGCCCCTCAATGAGATGGGGCAAGTCCATTGATTTGCTTCCAGCCAGGGTCTGTGGTTGTCTCACGCCTGTCTTAGATTGTTCACAAGATGACAGTCTAACACCATAAGATATTAATATCTGAACTATCAAAAACGTGGGGCTGTCAGTTTTTGTTTCAGCTTAAAATTGCCTTTGAGATTTTTTATTTTTCAGTCCATCCGAAGTCATCCAAAGATGACTTTGAAGATCACATGAAAGGGACACAGAAAGGACCAGCTTTGATCAGGAAAATACAATGAAGCTATTAAGGGCTGAGGACAGGGTGAGTGACCCACATGCCATATAGTAGCAGTAACTAATAAAAACAATTAATAATAATAAAGTCAGAGAGCCAGTCAGTGGCTCAGTGACCTCACATAGCAGCAATCATCAACTGGATTGACATTTTGGGCTGTCTGGCGTATAAAGGCTGAAAGAAGATTATCACTAGATTCTTATAATTGTTTTATGAACCCCCTGGTGAATGCAAACAGGGACTAAAAAAGAGCCTTTCTTACATAAGTTGACAATTACAGCCTTGGCAGGCCAAACAGTAGTTTCTAGTCTTTCAGCAATGAAGTTTAATGCTCAAAGCAGATCTCTCTTTTTTTTCACTATTTGGTCATGTTTTCTCCAGCTGGTAAACATGAGTCAGGAACAAAGTCTGGGGGAGGGAAGAACTGGCTGCTTAGAAACCAGCTCACTCTAAAACGGGACCTCTTCACACAGATAAATGTCAAGGAAAGCTCAGCCTATGTTGGTTGATGTTACCTCTGACTTTTCAGCGCAGCTGGTCCTGGAATGGAATGAAAACCCTTCAGGCCAACTCTGACTGCTGTCAATAACACCCTGAATGGTGACTTTTTCACTTAATTATCTCAGATGCTTGCAGCTACAGAAGCCTGGACTTCACTGTGAAACACACACCTCCAGGAAAGCTACCCCATCCCACCTCACCTGCCTATTTTCCTATATTTCCAACAAAGAGAAGCCAGGAATTGCAGTGGGAACTGCATACACTTCCTTCTTCTTCATCATCTTCCTCCAAAGGGAGCACCTAAAACACTGAGCTTTTCTAATATGAAACCTTGTGTGATCTTGTCCTACCTCATGGCTGACCCTGCTCTGAGAAGATCTGTTGAGGTCCCTTCCCACCACAATTATTTATGCTCCTATGATATAAAGAAAATCTGACCTGGATAGCCCATTTCTTTTGTTGTTGACTAGAGAGTACCAAAGCCCCCATGAACTCCTGACTTCTCTTTGTCTTCCTGTAGTGGTTACACACATTTCTTACATCATAAGAGCAATGAGCCCTTAGGCAGCACTTGAAATAGGAGAAGGTGATGTCTTTGTGGTACAGCCATACCACTTTCAGGGTCATCTGTTTGCCAGATCACTTAACAGAGCTTCCTGGGCTCCCAAGGAACAGATTCAGGTTCTTCTGAAGGTTTCAAAGAAGTTTGGCTTAGGGATGATCCTTCAGCCCTTAGAGGAGTTTCTCTTAACCTATGGAAGCAGTATGAAAAGATCTGTTGGCTGACTTGGGAGACTAAAATTGGATGGGGAAGACATTTTACTTGATCAAGTTTGCTGAGCTCTTTTCCCAAAAATTATCTGCAGGAAGGAAGAAGTGCTCACAGGCAGGAGTGGGAAAAGGAAATGAGAAAATATCTGACTAGGAGAGCTGGTGGAGGGAGGCAGTGGAAAAATATGACAAGAAAAAATATGGGGGTATAAAGATAAACACCACAGATATGACACAGATGGCAATTTGTTATTTTCTTGAAGCACAGGGAAAGTTTAGCAAAATACCAAACTTTTGTTATTGGCTGATCTTGAATTAGCTTAGGCTCCTGAATGGTGGATTATGCATTGTGAAGGAAATTTCAAGTAAGAGCATAAACACTGGAATGGCTTCCCTTTCAAGGCTGTTTTAGATGAAGAAGAAATCTGGGGCTCTGCATTTTCTGCCCTGGTAAAGCTCATGTTTGTACCACTGTGTCTGCACAAGCTCTGTCACAGAGAATGGCCAAGAGGACCCCTCATCTTTTGGGTCAACATCTCCTCACAAAGTCCATTGGTGCACAGGAAACAAGAGAGGGACTGGGAACAACTGCGGTCTACTGGAATAGAGAGAGGAAACAAAACCGAGCTACAGTGTGAGGAGAGGATTCCAACGGGGCAGGTCTGACCTCTCCAGAGGGAGAGAAGATGTCTAGGAGAGGACCAAGTCCTGCTCGTGATGCAGGTCCCAAATTCATAGAAACACCTGAAAGATGAAAGAAGTGAGTTTTAAATGCTTGTCACTCAGACAGCTCTGCCTGCAAAAGGACAGGAGGGTTTTGTGTCTGTTAATTGGGTGGAGGTGCTCTGCTCTTTTATTGGGTTGAAAATGAGATGCATTAAGAGGCTTTTACCTCAGCACGCCTGTGGCACTCTTTGTCCTTCTCAGCAGGGAATGCAAATGGCTTGCAGGGAATTGGCAGGGAATGAGCATCTTTCTTGTCATTGGTTTTGTGAGCAGAACTGCAACTGATACAAACTCCCCAAGGACGAGGCAACCTGGGCAGAGTTACGGGAGGATGGTTAATGCAGAGACCTGCAAGGGAACTTTCCAGTTGCTCATTAATTACAGGAGCTGAAGAGAGTGTGGTTTCTCTTCTGCTGATTGCTGAGTTACCAAAGCAGACTGAAAAAAAACATCACAAGGACTTCGCCTGAAGCAAGCGTTGGGATAGGAAAAGAAGTTACAAAACTAACAAGGAGTTTAAGCACCAACCATTTCATCATGTAATGTTCTAACATTAACCATGTACCAAAAACGCCGGTTCCTTACAGCCTTTCCCCAGCTCTGATCACTCCAAGAAGCGTTCAGTCAGGCTGAGCTGAACAAAACCCTTCATTCATTACAGCCCAGTAGGATGCAAACAACTTCACAACTTGATAATCCCTTTCAGCCCTTATTAAATCAGCAACGCGCTGCAGGTGGGAAGTCAGCCTGGAAAGGAGAGACGGCCCTTTACGCACTTTGCAATAAAGCATGGTTTTAGTCACCAAAAAAGATTTCCAGGGCTTTCCCTGCCTGCCTCCCCTCCCAGGAGGCAGATTCCCAGTGTCCCGCAGCAGATTACACCAGCATCGTGTTTGCATTACGCGGTGGTGATGATGTGTTTGTTCTTGGCACCGAGGGGCTCTGACTCCGCAGAGCTCGAGCAATGACAGTGGAAATCTTTCAAGCCTTGAGCTGGATTTGCAGCTTCCCCCTCCCTGTTGCATCTCGGGCTCACAGTGCAGAACACAAGACTCTTTTGTGGAAACGAAAAAAAAAAAAATCCCACTGAGATTTGTTTTCTGTCAAGAAAAATTGGATTTACAGCCCTCAGGACATGGCCCTGCTTTTCAAACACAGCCCCCAAGCAGTGGTCGGATGCTCATATCAGAAGTTAGGCATGTATAGGCTGACTTTGTGTCCACATTTGTAGATTTGATGTTCCATTAATGAGCCCAGCATATGGGAAGGTAGGAAAGGAACAACCCACGGCTGGTTTTATTGACAGTGCAAATTTTCCCCAGCGCGGTGCAGCCCCTGGAGCCACCTACACAGCACTGCTACCCCTGTCAGATGTGGCCAGATGTTCTACTGCTTGATCAAAATATGACAATTATTTTTAATTGATCATCATTTTAACATATGCCTTTTTTTTTGTTTTCCTCTCAAAGGTTTTCTAAGTTGATTCTACTTATTATGTTTCAGTCTTTTCTTCCTTCCCAATTAAAAACTCTCAGAAAAATAAGCAGGTTCTTTTAAACACTGAAGTATTAAAGGGAAATATTTAATTTGAAAAAATCTCAACAGGGGTTTTGATCTAAAGCCAGCATTTTTAGTAAGAATGTTTCCATGGTTTGATTTTACTTTTTTTTCCCCCTAAAATAAACAAAATTTCAGATTGAATTAAAAATTTCCATTCTGGTTGGAAAGCTAGTCCTTTTCTGTTGGAAAAATACTTTGATGCATTAAAAGGAAAAAAAAAAAAAAGCCTTTTGAAAAACACCTGACTTCTATATAGGTGAAAACTAGCCATGTGAAAATCTCAAACCCCCAAAGCATCAGATACTGACCCTATATGCAGTTTGCACTCACACTGGAGGCAGCAGTATCTTTTTCTTCCAAAATGCCTTCAGCTTTCTGTCTGTTTGCAGGCTTGCCCGCATACGGATTTAAGTTCCAGGGTTTCTAATTTATATATATATATATATATATATATACACATACGTGTATACATGTGTCTATGTATATATAAAAGTGACTGTGGCTTCATCCTCAGACTGTATGCAACTGTCTCCTCTCTTGTTCCTGGCACTGATATTTGGGTCCTATTTGTATGGGGACATTGAGGAAAGGAGCTGGAATGAATTTGCCATGAAGTGTCTTGGGGCCTACAAACAACTACATATGTTTAAACTTGAATTATTTGTCATATTGGGTCCAAAGAGGTAGCTCTGTCTGGAACAGAAGCAGCTCTGTTTCGGGGTTGAAAAGGCACATTTGCACACCTTGTCGTTAATGTACCATGTTTAGTAAAGTTTATGTTTCATGAGGTAAATCAGGGAACAATGACATTTCGTAATCTACTGAGATTTGAAGAAGGACTCATGTGCCCCAAAGCACTTTTGCTCCCTCCCCAGAACTTTATCAGATGAAATCAGGACAGAGCAGACATTAGACTTTCCTGCAAAGTTTGCAGTCACTGAGATTTTAAGGGCATTATGAAAGGATCTGGCTTTTTAAGCAGTGCTTTAACTTTCTATTACTGTTGTAGCCCATTTTCTCCCAACCTTCAGACGCCATAAAAGAGAAGAAAAAGGGAAAACACTACTCTCTTTCCACTGTGACAATTCAAGCTGAAACAACTCTTAGAGGAATCCTACATCAGTGACCTTTTCTTTCCTTGTCACAGCAGCACAGGCAGAATACAAGTGTCTGTATTCCCCGTTTGCCTTTTGCCTTCTCAGAGTACTTTTTAAATCATCACAGAATCACAGAATGGGTCAGACTGGAAGGGATCAAGGTGAATCATCTGGTCTGAACTCCCTGATCAAGCAGGGTCATCCCAGACTGCAGGATTGCATCCAGACAGTTCTGGAATATCTCCAGTGAGGGAGACCCCACACCCTCTCTGGTCTCTGTTCAGGGCTCGGGCACTGCACAGTAAAGAAGTTCTTCCTCATGTTCGGTGGAACTTGCTGGGCATCAGTTCCTGCCATTCCCCTGGTGCCATTGCTGGGCCCCCGGAGCAGAGCCTGGGCCCTGCTCTGAGCCCTCTCTGCAGACAGGGACACACAGGAATGAGGTCCTCTCCATCTCCTATGGTTATGGTTCTTTGTTATGTCATTTTGGCATTTGGACCACTTGAGGTGTCATGGTGTGAGGACGACGCCCAACAAGAAGTGTCACTCTTGCTGCAGATGCTTCAGGAGCAGACTCCACAAGTAGTTCAGACCAGATGTTCATATTTAACTTGGTTATAACTGGGTGAGGCAAGTTCCAGGCACGGTGGTGATTCACCTGGCGTTGAACCAGAACAGCGATGATTGGAACCGGAAGATCTTTAAGGTCCCTTCTAACAGAAACCATTCTATGGTTCGATAATCCAGTGATTCTTACAGATGCTACCCATGGTTGATGGTTTGATTTTGGGGCTTTTTTGGCTGCCTAGGAGCTGGTTATAAAATTAATTTTATTTTCATTAACGGTTCGTTGGTTGGTTTCTTTCATGGAAATTGCACCTCCTCTGTTCTAAGCCAGCACAAGTTTTGTGCATTTTTCCTTAGAAAGGCTGGGGCTGTCTGGATGGATGCTGAAACAAATCTTTAGTCCTTTCTGTTTGCTCACAGTTGGAAGAGAAGCTACATTAATATTGAGAAAGTTTTGTAAAAAAAACCCACAAGCTTGGGGACTTGGGGTAGGGATTTTCTCATCTGTTTTCTGCCTCTGCTGCCATTCTGAGAATTTCCCAAGGGAACTTACTGACATTTTGCCCAGTGAGATTTGAACTTCTCTTGCTGCTGTTGGGAGCCTCTCAGATGCCACTGCCCCAGGCTCTTTGCTTAGAGCACTCAGTCAAGACATCAGGAAAATGAAAGGCATTTGCTGAATTTTAGGTGAAGATGGGGTGATTTTGAATTTGTATAAAACTTTTCCTCAGAAATAAATATTTAATTTTTTCATATTGGACACCTCTAGGGTTCACGGCACTGAGCTGGGCAGAGCAGGAGAGAGGTTCTTGGAATGTGTTCAGCTAGGCAGATATAAACCAGATGAGGACCTGTCCTGCTTTATTCTCTTCCCCCATACGGACTTCATTGATATGAGCTAAAATATAGTGATTGGAAAAGGCATTTGCAGGGAGAAGCAGAATGCAAAAATTCAAACTGGGGCCAACCAAGGGAGGGAAAAAAAAATCACCTGCCAATAAAATTGACGCACAATGGGAACAACTGGAAGTCTGGAGAGAAAAAAACATTCTCACTCTGTTCTCCACAGCATGGTATCTTCTCTTAGAGCAGAATGACTGAATTTATTGAGGTCATTCATCCCCTGGTAATTTGGCTACCATAATATATTTCACAAGTGAGAGGGAAACAGCCTGATGAGACAGCATGTGAGAATCTAGATCACTGGGGGAGGAGGTTTATCCAAATTTACAGCCACCAGTAAGGATGTGGCTTTATAACTCACAGTTACTCTCTCTCCCTTTAGCATTGAGAAATCTGTCCTCTTAACAGCCTGCGCTTAACATTCTGGTGCAAATTCAGATCTCAGTGGTGCTGAAGTAAAATCCTTTGAGATTGATGGACTCGATCTGGAATAAAATCATTATTTTCTCTATATTTGAATGCTATTTTGAATGATCTTGAGCTCTCACAGGCTGTGATGTATTCTTAGAAATATCTAGAATATGAATGAGTGTGGAGTAATCAAATCTGGACATGGGCAAGCTGACATTTGGATGAGGTGCTCCATGTATGACTGAAATTTGGATAATTTCTCCTGCTTCTGACTCTCCCTCTGGACTGCCCCACACTGCACTGCCCACACCACGGTCTGCATCTTCTTTGTCTCTTGCTTCTCTGAGGGGTCTCAGGTGGATTTCTTTTCTCCACTTCACACTTGGAATAAATGGATCATTGTTTTCCTATTTCTGGCTCCTGACTCAAGCTGTCCTGCCATTCAGCTTCCATGGATTACAAAGTTTATTCTGTTTATTGATTTCGGTGAGGAGAACCTCTCTTACTGCCACATCAGACCTCAAGATACCAAAATATTCCTGAGATTAAGAGGTGCCCCCACTTCTAAGACCCAAGCCAAGGCTAACACAAATGAAATGAGAAGGGATATCTATAAAAATGTCAGAGATAATAACAGAACTGATGGCACAGATATTAATTTTTGCAGTATTTAATGTAAGTTGCAAGAGTTGGTCAGTGTTAAAAAAGCAAAATTTTCTTTGCCCCAGATTAAGAATATTCTTTTAAAATTTGGAGTTAATGCCAGAAAAAAAATTAGGAAAATGGGTGCATAAGCCCTACAGAGAATGCAGTCTTTGGGATTTACAGAGCACTTAGAGCAGAAAATGAAAATTAAAGCCAATCAGGTACAGATAAATTGGATTTTTGCAAAATAAACCACTCAATTTTTTCTTATTAAAATTATTACTCAAAAATATCACAAAGAAATACCTTCCTATTAAATAATTTTTTTTTTTCAGTTTAAAAGGTCTGTTTCTGGCATCAATTACATAGGAAGCCAGACAAAATTACAGTGGTGCTTTTTGGTCTTAAAATATGTATTTATTAAAGCTTTGATTTCCAGCCTGCACATCCCTCCTGCATGGCAACCTCTGCTTGATAAGATTATAACTATTAATTAAGTCATGCTAATGAGAACAGCAAGGAAGGGTTTTCCCAGCTCTCACACTATATTTCAAGCATTGCCCATGTCAGCTCTCTCCTATCTCCCTCCAGCTTTGCTGTCTCCTGTGTTTCTTTGGAGGGGAAAGAGAGTTTAAAGCAGCATGTCATAAATCAGCAAACATCCCCGTTGTAACAGGATGATCCCCTGTTAGGAGAGGATTTCCCCTCGCCTTGTGAGTGGGAGTAATTGTTCTGTGGCTCCTGGTTTCCCTTTGAAGCACGTGGGAGAGGAGCATCCTCTGGTGAAGCCCAGCTGTGTGACAGGAGCAGCGGCAGAGGAGGGAGACGCTCCATGGCGATGCTGGTCTGCGCCAGGGAAGTTGCGTGGGAGAGTTCCAACTGTCTGCTCTGTTGCTCCTCTCCTTGGACATCACCACTGGGAAAAAAAAAATGCGAAAAGACAGCCTGCAGTCTTCTGGAAAGGGGATTAAATGGGACAAAGAAAACGTGAATGCAAGGGAAGTATCTAGCCTTAAAACACGTGCCTCAGTTTCCCCAACTTTTCTAGGATAACGGCATGATCTAATGAGATACTGATTGTAGAATCATAGAATCATAAAATCGTAGAATCATAGAATCACAGACTGGTTTGGGTTGGAAGGGTCCTTAAAGATTGTCCAGTTCAAATCCCCCTGCCATGGGCAGGGACACCTTCCACTATCCCAGGTTGCTCCAAGCCCCATCCAAGTGGCCTTGGACACTTCCAGAGATGGGGCAAACACAACTTCTCTGTGCCAATGCCTCACCACCCTCGCAGTAAAAAGTTTCTTCCTAACATCTAACCTAAAACCACCCTCCTTCTACTTAAAGCCATCATCTCTTGTCCTATGAAACTAAAAAAACACAAGGCCTGGGTTAATCCATTGCCTTCTCTTCAAGGTACCAGCAAAACCACATTTTTCTGCATTTCTGCCCTGTGTTGCTCCCCTGATCCTGTCTGTTGGGTTTGGGTTTGAGGCTCCTCAGACCAGCCCTCACATCTTTACACAAGAGTGATGTCAGTGCCAGCCCCATCAGGGCCCCAGGTGCTGTCACATTACCAACACACATATACAAATCCCCCCCCCCTTTTTTTTTTCAGTCAGTCTGGTGGTCTGAGGTTTAATTCATTAATAAAAGAAGCTTGGATGGCAGCAATGGCAGAGCAGCAAGCCCCGGCCCTGTGGCAGGAAGCAACACACGTTTTTCCTTTCAAAAACAAACAAGCAAGACTGCGGAGAAAGTTCCCCTGGGCAGCGGTGGAACATTTGAGCAAATTCTGTGGAGATTGCTGTCTCGAGCCACGAGGAGTGGGAATGCTCTGAGGGCTTTCTGCTCTGTTTTTCCCTGTTCTGGCCAACTTCCTATGTATAGGATAAAAATAAGCCCCGAGTCCTCCTCCTTCCGTCCACTTCATTAGAGACATCCCTCTGTGCAATAACAAAACAGGCCCAGAGGAAGCGACACAGACCGAAATACAAGAATGATAATTTTCCTAACACAAATAAGCAGGCAGAGGAACTCATCTAAGGAAACAAGTGAGCGAAGGCAAAGCCACAGATGAGCAAGCAATGGAGCCAAGAGCTATGCTTAGGCAACGCAAGCCTGCCTCCGGCACGTCTCCTGAGCCATCCCCAGCTGGGAAAGGCTGAGCAGTCACCTGGTGTGGACATCCCTGCAAGGGGCTCACCTTCCCCGAGCCCACACCCCATGAACAGCCAGACCTGGAGAGACCGTCACCCCACTTACCTGGAGAGACCCTCACCCCCCTTCTGAGCAACGTGGCATTGGGAAGAGTCTCCTTTCCCTCAGGGTGGACCTGGGCTGACCCTTAGCCAGCCCTAACTGTGTCTTCCCCAGTCCTTCAGTAGCACTAAGAAAATCCATGAAACAGAGAGGCACAGGTTAAGAGGAGGGATAGCAGTTTTCCAACTCCAGAAAAAAAAAAAAAAAGGCTGGGCTAGGTTCACTCTATTATTTGCCATTTGGAGGCACTGACACTGCCATTCTTCAAAATAACCTCAGCCCAAGTGTTTATTTATCTAGAAATTCATCGTGGATGCTTGCCGTGTGTTGTAGTTCTGTTTGAAAAGCTTCAATCATCAAATCAGGGACAGGAAAAACAAAAGCAGATCTGTCAGCTGGCTGGTCCCCACTGCAAAAAGGAAGCAAAGAAAACAAACTGGAGGCTGAACGTTTCTTGCTGTAAATGATCAGGGAATGTCTCTGAACATTAACTCTGTCCAAGGAAGCCAAGATCAGTTTGTGAATGACTTGTTAGGTTAAAAAGAACCATATTCATAATAAATAGTCTTTGAAACCATTCTTTCATGCACGCTCCATTTTCACGAAGTCGTTTTTATAGGTAAACAGCCAAGCCCTCACTACCCAGGAAGTTAATGGCAAAGATAAGAAGACCTGAGGCTGTGTCTCTTTTAGAAAATTAAACGCGGCCTGGACCGTTCGCTGGCCTTGGGGCCAACTGGCACAGAAATGCTTGCATCCATTCATTAAACTCTCCCACTTTCCAAAACAGAGCAGCTGTATCCAAGCTGCCAACTGGGAATGGTCCCTGGCTGTGCCGGTTGCCGAACGGTGCCTGGAAACTGTTTGGACGGATGTTACAGAGCTGAGGCCAAAAGTGAGCAAGGGACCAGTCTGAGGACCAAAAGCAAATTAAAGCACCTGGGAATGCTCCTTTGCAACCTGCAAAGTGTGGATGTTGCCCAACAATTTGATGTCATGCCTTGGAGCAGCATCACTGGACCCGTGTCATTTAGCCAGAAAGCTTTGCTCCTTCATTCATATCTTGACTCCACACATCCACTTTGGGGAGGTGCTGGGAAACCAGCTGGAGCTGGGCAGGTCTGAAGGCTTCAGGGCCTTTTTCACATCTGTATTTTCCTTTACGAGTGGCCCCACTACCAAAAAGGGACACCTGGGACATGAGTGTTTCCAGGTAAGCCTTCAAACCTCATGTCTGCTAGAAAGCAAAATTTATAGTACTTGAAAACCACAAAAATTTAGGCACTCCTGGGATTTTAAGTCTGATGTCTCATCCCTGTTAGCCAGCATGTCAACAGGCAACAACAGTCATACTTCACGTTAAGGGTCCTCCTGGGGAACATCTCAGTGGCACAACCACCTATTAACAGGGGAGAGAATGGGAGGGGACTCAAAATGCTTAACAGCTACACAGGCATTTCCCACAACCATCATTAAATTAAACCATAGAAAAGCCCCTCTGGGGCTGGCCAGGGCTTTGTGAGATCCCTCTTTTCCTCTGGATTAATGAATTATGCAAGTCAAGAGGGGCTGGACAGAAAGGTGTGAATAAGAAGCTCATTAATTCCCCACAGTAATCACCTGCAAAAGTGTTTAGGAACAACATCTATCAGGCACTAAAACATAAGAAAAGGAGTAAAATATCTGCAGTCTTTGGTAAGAGACAAGGGGAGACCCGAGCCAGGGAAGTGTCACCTTAACATGAATCTACTCTGGGCACAGAGCACACAGCAGTCATCAAATTGCTCCTCGTGTCCCAGGATTTGTTCTGCTCATATGGCAGGCACCTGCACTTAGCTGGAAACTTGTTTCCATTCATGTGAGAGAGTCCCAGCTTCAAAGCAAGCCTTGCGATTTTTGGTTCCTGTGTGTGAGAAGGGTATTAATAAATGCTGTATTAATAGATCATCTGCTTGCATGCTTCCCATCTTACATAAAGAAGATATTGGATCAACCCCCTTTTCCCAGCACCTCCAGGCTTCTTGGATGCTTGCAGTGTGAGGCAAAGGCAAGACAGCAACACTAGAAATGGACTTTGAAATCTAAATAAATAAAACCTCAGACCTTAATGCAAGGAGAGTTTGAAGCCCAGTTCATAACAGAGTTAGAGAGCATGGATGGATAATTTCTCTTGAAACTGTCTGAATCCAAGCTCAAAATCTAATTTTCATCCTTGCAGTTTATGGAAGTTGGGAACCAGAGCCAAGATCTGTTACTCTTCTGGGGTTAACACTCCTCCTAAGCCATTTCAGCAGGGAGGGAAACCTTCCTCCCTTCTTATTCGGTAAAATGTGCTGTGTCCTCATCATCCTACACAGGATTTTTCCAGAGGACAGGAGACAAGCAGTATCCCAAAGACTGGATCCAACCATGTCTCCATGGATGATGTTCTCATCTTACTACAATCTACTGAAAAGCTGGTGATCATCTTTTCCCATATCCTCCTTTTTTACAAAGCTTTGTGTGACTAAATAGAATAAAGAGAATTTCATTTCATCATCCAGCTCTTATCTGCAGTGTTTAACTGCTGTTGATGCTATCTTTGCTTTAAGAATTCACAGGACATTGTTGTGAATCATTTTTCATAAATACTAGAGTTGGTTGGAAATTTTTAAATCATTTTTCATAGCAAAAAACCAATTCCTAGTAACCAAAACACTACAGGAAAACATTGGTTTCAGTCAATCTCCTGACTCAACATATGCCAAAAAAGAAATCACTGAAGCGCTGTATTGTGACATTAAAGAAAAATTAAGGAGGTTGTTTTAAGAAAATTAGACTAAGTAGAGATAAAAAATAATTGAAAAATTCTAAAAATAAAATAAATTAAGATTTATAATTAGTGGCATCAAATATTTAATTTAGTGCAAATCAATGTCTAAAATTTTTGTCCAGAGAAGCTGTGGTTGTCCCATGCCTGGAAGTGTTCCAGGTCAGGTTGGACAGGACTTGGAGCAACCTGGAATAGTGGAAGGTGTCCTGGAAGGGAAGTTGGAACTGCGTATCTTTCAGGTCCCTTCCAAGTGAAGCCATTCCATGTTTCTGTGAAAATATGACTTTTGTTTTCTCAAGGTTTAGGGTTTTTTACTAAAATCCTGGGTGTTTGTGTCTTTGTTAGGGTGCTGTACTGCAGAATGTCAAATATTGTAACAAAACAGCAAAATTATTTTCTGCACAGCTGTAATATAGACCTACTCTAGGGCAATGCTACCAGCTCTGCTTATAACTACACCTCAGAGGAAAGCACAGGGAAGGCTTCAAGGGCAAGAAAAAGTGGTCTCAGAGAAAATAAATCTGTTTAGCTGACATTTGGCAGCACACTCAGTGCTGTCTCACGTTGAGGAAAACTGCAGTTGTCATAGCACGCTGACTTCAGGGGGTTATTGCTACTCCTTGCCAGCAGGTTTAGCATCTTTTGAAGTCATCCAGCTTTCCCTAATGCAGTAAAATTCATCACCAATCACAGATCCGTGTGTCCTGCCGGCATCTTTGATCCTCAGCTTCTCTATCCGTTCTGCTCTCTCTGTTCATTGGTCACAATGAGTTATGGCAGCTGTATCCTACATATTGTCCAAAGCTCTTTAGCTGTCCAGCACATCATGGAAAGTTCCCAGGAAAGCTCCCTAGCTGAAAAGTAACAACTCTGCAACATAATTCTCAGCGCCATGTGCAGTCATTCATCAACAACACTTCTTCTGTAGAAACCAACGGGCAGATCAGTTACAGAGCAGAGCTGTAACATGACCTGCCAGATAGACAGAGATCCCCACGGAGAATTCACTGACTGCACAAAAGAGAATAGAAACTTCTCTAGTGTTTCTGGAAAGAGGAAGAGCTCAGCACTTGGATTAGTCTGGGCTGAGGGTAAGAGAGTCCCTCTCCACTCTGCACCACTCTGTTGCATAACCAGAGCTTCTAGAAATAAATGAGAAACAGAATTAAATAAAATTATTTTTAAAAAGGAGCTGTTTTCCTCTAGGAATTCCAGTGACATATTAAAAGAAATAATTTATGCACGGCTGGTCTGTGCCTCAGCTTTGGCTGTGCAATCACTCTTAGCACTGTGCTAACAAGAGGCTGCTTTTTAACAGGAGAGTCTAGCCAGGATACAGCCTCACATCCACTTTCTGAAATAACACCCAAGACCAGCCTTTTGTTTTATTTGTGCGTTATCTGCCCAGAAATTTTCTTTTCTGAAAAATCAGTATATTGAACCACTGCCTATTTTTATTGCAAGTCTTTGTTTTAAAGGTATTTTCTACTTTTATATTTTTAATATACTATTTTCACTTTTTAACTTCATACTGTCACATCTCAAATTTTAACAGGTTTAAGCTGTGATGCCCAAGTCTACTTGGTAAGGAGGTGCTTGCACTGACCCCAAAGCCTCGAGTAAGAGGGATATGTTGAGAAATGTAGGACTTCTTTCTTATAATTTTGTTCTTCTCACAATTTCCCAGCCATGAGGCTGAAGCCAGATATTCATAAGGAAGTCATATTACACGCATCTTGGTGAGCATTTTGAAGGAAACAGTGTCATATTAAGATTGGTTAATTCAGTTTCCTTATATTGCAAAAGGCTTAAAAAAGAAACTGAGATCTCATCTTAATAACTGAGTAAAAACAGAACTAAGAGTCAGTTCATGTAATAGAGAGAGGTCACATGAAGTTCCATGCAGATGAGTGTTGCTCAACATATTCATAAAATCTGGGAAACAGTGACTCATGAAATAACAGAGGTTGGAGATTATAGGATCTCATTAGGATCTCATGACACTGAGTGATACCCATTGTTGATGAGATATCATGGCAGTGAAAGAAATTCAGTGTTGATAGATGCAAAGTAATGACTATGGGATAAAAATAACCCTAATTATACGTATGTCACAATATTCTTAATTAGCTATGACTGTTCACAGGGAAAATGGGATTTGTGGCTAATACTCTGAAAACATTAACCCAGTGCTCAACAATCATCAAAGAGGCTGATAAAGCACAATGGATTATTAGAAAGAGAACAGAGAACAAACCAGAAAACCTCATTATCTCATAGTAGAAATCTGTGTGTATTCCTGTCTGCCCTGACTAAGCATGCCTGCTAGGCAGACTTCCTTGGAAGAGCGCAAAGAACTGGAAATTGTGCAGAGAAAGAAATGAAGTGAGTGCTCTGTCTCGCTGCCCTGTCCTGTCTCTCCTGTACTCTGGATTAACAGGGCAGTGGGGCTCCCTGGACACTGTTCTGACCCAAAACCAGAAAAAGCAGTTATTAGGAAAAAAGCAGAAAAAGGAGTTATTAGGACGTTAATTCTGGCGCCCTCCTCCCCCACACCTCTTGTTGCCAGCAACCTTTGCAGGACACATTCCTATGCCGTGCAACTTGTGTTAGGATTTCGCTTGTGCTGGGGCCACAACACGCACCAATCACTCCACAGGGCACAACAGAAAAAGTGACAAAATGTTGTGGATTTCAGAGCCAGAGGGTAGAGCTTTGTAAAGGGGAAATGTGAGATTTAAAAAGAAAACTGTGAATGGGGGAAAGCTGCTGAAAAATATTTGCTAGGTGATGGAACTAGAGCAAAGCAGAGAAAGACTTTCATATAAACAAAAATGTTCATGAAGTTGTTCTCTATTTTTCCTACCACCTTCATAGAAATCTTTTTTCCCCTTAGATAAAAATCTCCAGATTTGTCAAATTAACATATTTCTTCCATTCCTCTCCTTGCCATGATTCTCCTTTACACTGAATACAGTAGACACGGAGGGCTTGTTAGAGTAAAAATATCTTCAGTCAAGAATTTTGCTGACATTGGATATAGAGAAATTTTCTCTTAATCCAGTTAATCATGCAGCTCTTGCACCCAGACAAGGAAGACTGTACGCATATGTAAAACTTGCTTCCAATGAGTTCCTGCTTCCAACAAGTTTTGTGCTGAATTTGCTGCATTTCCAGAGATTTATGGTAAATGCATCAGGACTGTGTTAAAATCTAGAAGAGAAAGATGCTGCAAAAAAGGTACATTCTCAAAAATCCCTAACATATGGTGAGAGAGACAGGGAGTAGGAGAGGGGGAATATATCAGAGCTCTGTATGCAATAAGGATTGAGTAAAAATGAAAGGGATGCTCTCTCAGGGGTGCTTTAATCTCTTCAGGGATGAGTGCCAGGACCAGAATTAACACTTGTGAGATCGGCCTTGGCACTCTGCACTTGATGAAGAAATCTGGTGTCAATCTGGGAATGAGAGGGCTCGTCAGGCCACAACATGCCCAACATCAAGGACAGCTCCCACAGCTCAGGAGCAGCTGTCAGAGCTGCGGTCACGCCCCACCGGCAGAACCGGTGCCACCACAGGGTCGCAGTCAGTGTGACCCCTCTGGCAGCACCAGGCTGATCCTGGACACAGCCTGTGCTCTGATACACCCTGTCCCACCAGTGCAGTCCTGCAGCAGGAAGGGACGTGTGCTGGGCCATCCATCATCTCCAGCAGGGTCCTCCTTGCAGCTGGCACAGAACACTCCAGAGCAGATGGGACAGGTCTGTGCCTGCATCCTGCAGCTCAGAGCAAGAGAGGAATACTCAGATTAACAGAAAATTTTGCAGTCAACCCTTTTTCCAACGCTGATTTTCCTCCAGGGAAGCATGTGGTCCAGTTCAGGGAAATGAGAAAGAGAGCAATTTTTTTTCTTTAATTTTACATTTCAAGTAATAACAGTTTTCTGACTTCTTGTACAGGTCACCAACAATGCTCCCCAGTGAAAAAAGTTAGTAGTTCTCACGTCTCTGACTCACTTGACTGTAATAAAACCTGAAGCAGAAAAGCTCTCAGACCTGATGTGCATTTACACTACAGCCTTTTTTTTGCTTTTTCAGTAGTATGAACTACCCTTCCTGCAGGCATCAATGTCAAATCTCACATGTTATAAAGGGATATGAGTGTAAATAAGATCCAGCTTCATCAATGTGCATGTCACCACTTGGGAAGGATAGGAGGATACTGACTTTGGGTAAGAACTGCAAGACTTTAAGGCAATAGAGGCAGAGAGGAGAATTGGGATTAGGCAGAAATAAATCAGTGCCAAAGCAGAGCTAGGATGTGTGTGTTCCTGAGGGCACAGGACTGAAATCCTATTTAAGATTAGCATGATGCAATATCAGTGGAGTATAAAGAGAGTGAATTTGGGACTGGGTGGAGGGTGTCATTAATGGAGACCCCTCGCTCTGTGGGGGGGCCCACTGAGGCTCTAAGGGAGAGCTCCAAGGTTTGGTACATTCAGCATTTCTGTCTGTGAGCTCTGGAAATAAACTTTGCATCACTACTAAGAAAATGTGTTCGGATCAGTGGAGGGTAAACTAAGAGAAAACAGGAGTATGACCAATAACTCACTTAGTAAATCAGGTCAGGTTCAGGGAAAATGTTCAAAATGAGCTGAATGTGAATGCAGAGGTTCAGGAACAACGAATAGAGACGATGTTTGCAAATGGGGGTTGTCTCCTGCCCCAGGTAAAGGCTTCATTAAGACACTGCCTACAGCAGCTGCAGGTGTTTTGCTCCTGGGCAGGGAGTGATGGTGAATGTCATCATGGCCTCAACTTCACATGTGGTTGGGATGGAAAGAGCTACATGTCACCACTGAGCACCTTCAAAGTCATCCAGTCCGAGGGCCTTTTTTACCTTGGTCTGCCAGTGACATCAGGAATTAAAGCATTTGGCTCTGCTGAAGTGCCAAGTGCTTCCCCTTTCAGCATAGACCCCCAGGGGAAATGTAAGGCACAACTGCTCAGTTGTGCTCTGGGCAAGCAACAGCAGAGCAGTGAGAACCTGAGGCCCTTCTCAGCCCAAGGCTTTTAGGAAAACTATCAGTCAAAGATCCTTGTAAGGATAATGGTAGGAGGAATGGATAATGGATACAAAGAAACTGTAGGAATTTTCACTGGGAGGAGGGTAACCAGTGAGTGCCATGGAGACGTGATGGCAACAAATTTGTAAATGATCTTGAAATTAATAGTGAGGTGCTCACATTTGCTGATGACATAGTATTTTGGAACAGACAAACTTGTCCACGAAGACAAGCAAAAGGAGAGATTTCTACAGTTGTATAAAATGAATGATGTGGAAACAATGGTAGGATTCATTGTTCCCTGTCTATTCCAATGCAAAAATGATGGAATATCAAAGTTAGCAGTTGGCAAGTCCAAAAGAAAGTGTTGGGGTTTTTNTTTTTTTTTTTTTTTTTTTCCAGAGGACACACAAGCTGTAGGACTTGCCAAGAGGATGCTGTGGATGCTGACAATTCACATCAAGGGGAGACTGGACTAATTCATGGAAAAGGAATCCCAACTGCACTACTAAAAAGAAAAAGAGAGTAATCTCTTGAGCCATAAATTGTTAGATTTTGGAAGAGCAACCTGGGGAAGTGTCAGTATGTGCTTAGCACAGCCTGCTCTGCTTGCTCTCTGCCAGACCATGCTCCTCTTGTTACTCATTCAAAGGAGGAACATTTATTCTTCAACACCTCCACAGCCCAATGCATCTTCATGACACAGAGATGAGGTTTTGTCCCCTCAGGATATCATCCAGGTTTTCCACTTTCATGGTATGTACTTTGCCTCTTAAAACCCCTGTGACAAAGGTGGGCACCGATCTCATCTTTAACTGTGCTGGCCTTCTCCAGAATTCCCACTGCTGAAGCCTGGCGTGATGCCACGTGCCAGAACAGGCACTTCTGAGCACGCGTGTGGCTGGAGCTTTGAAGAAACTCCGAGACAAACCCAGAGAGGCCTTCAACATTAGATGCCAAAGAGCCAATCCATTCGGAGTGAATTCCACACCAAGAGCCCTGGCTGTTGAGCTCAGTGACAAGGAGACTGAAAGAGGTGATGTCATTGTAGCACATTAATACCCCTGCGTGAAGAAATACCAGATACTACAAAGCTTTGTAGTTGAAAATGGGAAAGCACAACAAGACCTGAAAGCCAGGGAAGTTCTAATCAGAAATGAGGGACAAATTTCGAACAGGGATTGTGGTTAACCTCTGGAACAAACTAGCAAAGGGAAGTGATGGATTCTCCATCTCTTATTGTCTTCAAAGCAGATGAGGATGTCTTCCTGCAGCACTATATATTGTGCTCAGTTCAGGAGATCTGGATCTGATTCTAGGGCTTCATATATTCCAAAACTCACGTTGAATTATCTTATTGTCCTTTCAAACCTTTATCTTTACCAGCTTTAACTCCTGCAGAAGTCTTTTGTATGCAGTGGATCTGCAGAGCGATTTGAGGGTGGTCAGGTATGGACAGGGATGGGTTTATTAAGACCATCTCCTTCAGGAAACTCCCCACAAAAATAGCTCAAAGTGAAGCTTTCAAAGATCAGCCTATCATAAAGTAAACGCAATAAAACATGAGAACATCATACTGGAAAATCAGTTTACAGACATAGAAACACAGTTTATATCCCTCTACTGCCCACAGCTCTGGAGCCATTTGTCCCCAACACTTTTACAGCAACCCAGAGAACTTAATTTCATGTTGTGTATTAATTTCCAATGCAAATAGGAAAAATAGAGGTGGCTTATACATGGCTGGGAAAACAAGTCCCTCCTCTTGCTTTCAGCCCACCACCCAACCCAAGCAGCTTCCCTCAAGACAGAGATGTCACAATTTGCTTTTTCTCTGTCTTTTCATATATTCCACAACAGTTGGGTTTTCCCACTGCAGATGTCACCTCAAAACATGTACCTACCACTCTTCAAACCACACCAGAGCAGTACCACCTCTTGTGCTTGCCTTAGAGAAGGCTTCATGCTGCCCAGGCTAAAGGACTCAGTGGAATTATATCTATAGAAAAGATCTGTGATGAATTATGCAGTTCTGGTATCTGCAGATGAATCACACCAATGGAACACAAGGATGTGGCGTCAGAGCCAAGCTTGGAAATGGAAAATGCCTAATCCAGCATTTTAAAGGTTTAATGCAGCCAAGATTTCAGAATTTCAAGTATTTATTTTTAATCTTTGTTTAAGCCTGGATTTGGGGAGGGGATTGGTTATGGTATTTAGATTATTATTTTTGCTGTAACAGGATTATCCTTTTCAGTAACTGTTAAGTCGCCCCAACCTTGTTGCCTTTTCAGTGCAGGAATCAGTTAAGCATCACAGATAGAGAAATATTACTATAACCATTTTACAGCCCATTTTGGCCAAGAATGGGACCAAGAATGCTGACTCTCAGACACCTGCTTTCACAAGTAAGCTAATAAATAAGGTAGAAAGCTAATAAATGAAGGCACTGTGTACATTAACCCTCGTATAATAGTACTTATCCCATGCTTGTGTTATATGCAGGAGGTCAGAGGAGATCAACAGAGAAGTCCCTGCTGGCCACAAAGCCAGTGAACCTATTTTTAAACATGAGGCAACATTCAATAACCTGCATCAGCTTTGATTAACTGTTCTGCAAGATTGAAAGCAACACAAGCAGAACGAACGCGCACAGTGGGCAAAAAAGACGTCAAAAGTGCAGCTCACTATGGCAAGTTTTTAGTGGAGAAATACTGGATGGGAACCTTGGCCGTGCAGTTCATGCCGACCCTTCTGGAGTAGTTCATCATGTCCCCAAAACATTTTGGCCAAGGCTCTTACAGAAAGGCACTGACAACTGGGCACTGTAGCTTCCTTCAGGTTTCTAGCTAACCCCAGTCTCAACCTCTTAAATACATAAATACATATATTTATAAGCAAATACTATATATGAGCTGCTATGAGGCAACTAACTTTTTTAAACATGCAAACAAGCTTAGTATAAGGTCTATAAAACAGCTCTGCTTTTTCTGGTATTGATTTTGCTTATTTTGAAGTTAAGCGTATCCATAAATATGCTCAATGGTCCCTTGAGGTAAGTCTCATAAGGTATTTAAAAAGGAAAGAAAAGGACGAGGAAGAATTTTTTGGCAGCAATTACCATCTCAGATAACCTGCCTGGGGTTGGGAAAGTGTGCCAGCAATCTGCTCAGAAATAGCTTTCATTTGGGCTGTTTATTTTCATATGCTTTGTCTGACACTTTACTGCTGTGGCTGGGTACTTAACTGTCAGCTTCCATTAAATGCTTTGTCAGTTGTTTCCACTCCAGGCAGAAACCAAAATTATTATCTCCCATTATTCATTAAAGCCAGCCCACTGTCAGGAAGCAAGCAGGGTGACAAAGGAAATCTCCCTTGTGCCAAATGGTGAGATTTCCTCAGGGTCCTTTGCTCCAGTGCTCCTCTAGTTCCTTGTCCCTTCCTTCCCTTGACTGCCCCAGTCACCTGCCTTGTTTCTGTCAAATAAGTGGGGCATTTGGGGTAAGCTGTTCCAATTTAAAGCAAAGCTGGGGGGATTGAACTCCTCTGCAGCAGCTCAAAAAATTTAGATATTCTGAAAGAGAATAATGTGTTTCCTTCAAATTAGTTTGGCCTTTCCCAGCATAATCATATGAGTGAGTATCCCTTCCTATGGCAAGATAGAGTATGAAATACGAATGGGATGCTAATAAAATAGCTTTGGGAGTATCTATTACATGATTTCTTGTTTTGCTGTTTTAGGCTGTGTGCATGGTTTAATTTTTAAAATTATTTAAACTAAGTTTTCCATGTTCCTATACATAAAAAAAGGGTTAAGCAATTCCAGAAAAGGCAAAACATGTCATTTCAGGTCAAGCAAAACATTTTAAGATGACCCAGACAGATCCTCCTCCTTCCAAATCTGGTCCTTTCCAAGCCAGTGCCATTGTCCCCCCAACACTCTCGTTCACCCTTTGAACCAGAGAATCCATTACATGCACTGCTCTAATTATGGTCTGGTTTCTTTTAATAAGCACATGTGGAACAGTATAATCGTGGCCCCAGGCTACTGAATTGGTGGACTCCAGCCTGGACCTCACATAAATTTGCCCCATGCCCTGCCAAGGTCCCAGACATGTGACGTCTCACACACTCCTGAAGGAGATCCCACGGTTTTTACCACTCTTTTTGGTGTTGTGCACCACCAAGCTGGCCCAGCTCAGTGCGCAGCTCCCTGTGGACTATTCCCTGGTAAGAATTAGCGGATCTCAGTAAAATCACCCAGTGGGCCTTTATTAAAAATTAAAACCCTTTTGTTCAAGATTGTGAAGTGCTCACCTCTTGAGCAACAGAAGCCCCACCAAACAAAACCAAATGTTCCTCAACAGAGGATCTCTATTGCTATCCTTCTTCCCTAAGAAAAACATTCAGTCTGGACATATTTGTTCCCACTCACACTCCTGGGGTTTTCAATGAAAGTCTTGAAGCTGTCCAAGCAGCTCATAAACTGGAGCCCCTTCCTGATTCAAGTGTGCCCTCCAGTTCGGATTTTGGGAAACGGGATGATTAATTGATTTCCATCATCAGACTCCACATAAGTCACAAGCCAAGCTGCTATTTCAAGTTTCCATTGACAAAGATTTCATTATAAGAAGCCATAATTTTTAACCAGCGCTGTGCAAACTTTTTTTAGTCTTCAGCCTGAATTAGGCCCATATGTTACAGAAAAACACAGTGAGGGCAAGTTGTGGGGGTGAAGTGGTGAGGGGAAGGGAAGGGAGCAACTGGTCTATCTCAGTGGCTGAACAAACTTCCACCCACATCACAGCATAAAGGGGCTCTGAATTGGTCGTCTTAACCCTTATCTAAACAAAATAAATCAAAAATACAATTTTCCGATTGACGCTGAAGGATTTGCTTTCTTAGCCAAAAAGCAATTTTAAACTCCCTTGCTGAGTAAGCTCTGCCCAGATACTGAACTCCTGTGAGAGCTCCTGGAGTCCAAGGTGGATTCGCTTAATTCGCCTTCTCGTGTTCTGCTGCTGGGATAGAAATGTCCTCAGACAGCACCTGCCACAGGATGCAGATGAAACCACAGCTGAGTGTTGTATGTAAACCTGATGGCTGGGAGACCCTCCCTCCAGAGGGCTTGACAAGGCAGTCAAAAAGACAGGAAAAATGGGAAAGAGGTAGTCCTGCAGCCCTTATTTTGCAGAGTCAAACAGGCAAGGTGTATCCCAACAAAGAAAACAGTTCACTGCCAATAAAACGTTGAGCTCCAAACCCTGCCAAGATCACCTGCGTTGTTTAGGATGATAACATAGTCCGTGGCCATGAGCAAGGCTCTGTGAGTAAAATTTTGCGATTCCCACCCTGTTGAACTGTCTTTAGCAGGAAGAGAATGGACATAAGGATGCAAAGCACATTCAACACAACCTGTTTTATCTAACTGCATAGACAGAGCCTTCGGCACAGCAGAAGCTTCATCTGCATTGTAGCTCCAGATCAGGGATCTGGAGATAGAGGGATCTGGAGACTGAGAACCCCTCCTTGTATGATAAATGCATCCCAGAATGACCTCTGCTCCATTGTCATGTGTGCTTGAGCTCTTTGGCAATGTCAGATTGTCATCTAATGGGATGAGAATTCTCTAGGTGACAGGGAAGGGGAACAGCAAGATCACTGTCAGATGAACCAGAAGTACCAAGGTGGTAGTTTAAGGAGTTTACATTAAGCTGTGTGACTGTGTGATATGGCTAAGCCAAAAACTACTGGATATAGAAACTGGTAAGTCTTAGTCTCTCCTTCTCTCTGATTTGCAACACAGCCTTGGATGAGTCACTGCAATTCGGTTTTGTACCCTGCAAAACAGGGATAAATGATACCAACCTGCCCAAAATATTTTCTGAGAAATGTAAACAGAATCTGATGAACAAGTGCTGTCTACTCTTGTCATCCAGAATGCCAGGGCAGCTTCTTGGCACAGTGCTGTCACACAGGGGGGCCACAGCTCTCGACAGCTTGGGAAAGCCAGCCAAATTTCACATTCATATGAAGGCTGCTTCCAGCATGACAGAACTATGGTAACAGCACAAGCCACGTCGTGATCTGGAAGGGTCAGACGTTGATTTGAAATTTCCTCAATAAAGAAAAATATTTAGCAGTCATTGAAAACAAACAGCGATTTTTCTTCTCTGCCCCTGGAATGATAAATTTAATCAGAGCTCCAGGTCTTTCCTTATTTTCTTTCTTTCCTTATAGCCTAACCCAAGCTGGCTGGAAACCCTGGAACTAATGCAAATTCCTGTGCTTTGAGGAATTTGTCTCAACTCAGGTTGGATTGGTCAAACAGATGATGTTGCAATAAGGTTGTGGCAGACCGAGAGTATTACCCCGTATCTGACTTGTTTTCTCTCCTGGCTGAAACTACAGTTTGCTCATGCAGTTCTTATCCTAGCACCCAAAAATTTTTTACCAAAAAACACGAGTTTTGCCATGTTTCAAAAATTTTTGCCAAAAATCTAGTTGTTATCATTTTGGTTCTGTCCTGATAGCAATATATTTGATATCACAAAAATGTCATCAGCTTCAGTGGCCTCAGTACTTTGGATAAAATCAGGCAAATTGGACAACAGAAGAGGCAGAGAGTTTTGGGTACCCTCAGAATTTCAGAGACCATGAAAGGTAGAGAAATTACATCATTCACATACATGTTTTGATAAGCAACTTCTGGTTTATGTCTCTCAGACTTCAGAAAGAGAAGTAAGCCCACACTGTCTAAGCCCAGAACAAATTATTTACCTAACACAGACCCTCAAAGATGACCCTCCCCTCCTCTTGCTGTGACTTCAATGCCTTGTGCTCAAGTAAACCATTTTTTCAGGATGATACACAGCCTGATTAAAAAGACCGGAGATGAAAAATCCCCCACTTGCCTCCACAGTTGTTGCTAATTATTAATTACCCCTATAGTTAAAATGTGGCCCTTATATCTTGTCAGGATTGGAGCTCAGGTTCTGCTTTTGCTACTAACTTTTGTTATATCTCTGTGTAGTTGACCAGGAGGCCTCTAATACTGCTGTTTATGAAGATGTTGCATCTGGCATAACCAAACCACATCACAACATTGCTTTTCACCAAAAAAGACCAAGCTCTTTTAAGTCTTTCACTGCAGCACATTTTCTCTGGCCCTTAAATTTTTTTTTTGGCACTTTGTAGACCTTAAAATAAAAGGTGTGCCTAAAACAGGATCTCCTGTCTCACAGCACGGCACAAGTCACTGGGCAGATCCATCATCTCGGGGATATTCGGCCCAAGACGTCAGTTCACATCCCACCTCATGATTCAGACATGGATCTGTGCTCTCCAGATCATGCTGACATAGGAATTGTGCATTTCTCCAAATTTCCATCAGGTTTCTCTTGAGTTGTAGTTCACGGGTAGTTTCATCTAAAAGCACATCTGAGCCCAAGGTTCAGCATCCCGACCTCAGCAGGCTCTGTGCTGATGTCTGAGTCTTGGGAATTGCAGTCAGTCAGTAGCAAGAGGTGAATTCAGCCAACCCTTTCCATTCTGGACGTTGGCCTTGCAAGACAAATCTCCATGGAGCTGTTTTTGCATCTCCGGTGCTGGCACACGGACACGGAATGTAGTATATGCCCTTCCCTACGGGACACTCCTCCATGAGTTCATTCCTGGCTTAGTTGGAGGAGCTGGATTTTACATTATTAGGTATTGAGTTGCAACATGAAATTACCAAAATGTAAAACATGGGAAAACATACTGTAAATCACTTATTGGCAGGTCTCTCACCTCTTTACAAGTGCACAACTGGATACATATGAGTCTTTTGGAATTTCCAAATTAGAGCCCAGAAGACTTTCCCAACGAAAGGTATTTTCTACTGGCACCTAAATAATTTTATCTGAGCTAAACAACAGAGTTAATGTTTTAGCATTCACACGGCCATTTGCAGGCTACAAATCCAGACTTAATTTCACCTCCTTCTTGTACTGTAGCTCTATTATTATTGCTTTTTTTAACGAATGTTATTTTTCTTGTAACTCTCCTGCTTTGGCTTTTCAGAGGAACTATACAGAGACCCAAGGGACTGACAGAGAGAATGCAGAACCTTTCACTTTCAGGTGAAAACACTGATATCTTGAATGGTCTTATCAGGAAGTGAATTTACCTAAATGTATGCTCTTACTCCTGTGACCTCCAGCTTTTCTGTCCCCAACCACTTGTGACTCGCAGCTTGTGGTGACAAAGGATGCTCTGATGTGAGGAAGGAGTGCTTTTGCAGTTAAGGCACCAAACTGGGAATCAGACATCTGTGATTTATTCCAGGCTCTGCCATAGTCTGCCTGTATGCAAGTCACTTACTCCTTCTCTGCCTCAGTTTCCCATCTGATGGAATAAGTAAAAATATTTCATTTTTTAGTTCCTTGCCGTTTTTGTCTCTGGGGCAAGAAAGGTACCCATCCTTGGAAGTGTTCAAGGCCAGGCTGCTCACATAAGCACCAGAACCAGCAATTCACATGAACACGATGAACAGCTGTGCACCCTAAAGCAGAATTCTTCCTTCTGCACGAGGTTCACCACCAGTTCACAGGGCTGGTCACAGCAGGACACACTGCAACATTTATCTGAGGTAAAGAGTGAACGCACTCCCAGGAAAGGCTCCCAAAAGCCAGAGCATGGTTTATCCTTTCCTTGGTTTATCCTGCAGCAAAGGCTGCAGCTCAGATCAGAGATGACATAATGGGTTTGTCAAAGGCAAGTGCTGCTGTGTGTGGAGGCAGGGTTTGAACCCCCCACCTGGCACCCAGCACTGCGAGCGTCTGTGCTGGTAAGGGCACTCCATAGCCCATGGAAAGGAGATGAACTGGAGCCTCCCACAGCTTCATTCAGCTCGACACCTGTTTAATTTTTTTCTCTACTTGTTTTACTCTTGGAATCTGGGGAGTTGGTGGCATGGAACCTGGGCCTCAGTTCTTACACTCCTGGTTTCTGCTCTCTGTGTTTTGAAGATCTCGCCTGAGCACCCTTTTCCTGTAGGAGGAACTGGCTCACACAGTGTCTAAAGAGAAGTGGGGGGCCTGGAAAATAGCAATGAACACAGCCTGATGGAAAGAGATCCATTATCACAAGCTGTATCTATCTCTCAATTCTGATCATCCTCAATTTTGTAAAAGAAAAGAGGTTATTTGAAATAAAAGGAGTGACCAGGTACCTGCACAGAGCTGGTTACTTTCTTGCTGCTGCTGCAACCAGTTATTTTCTCCCTAAGTGAGAGAGACACATCTGCTGGCCTTGCAGAGAGCACATCAGATCCCCTGGATTAGCAGGTCTTTGCATGGATAACTTGACGTGAGGCTGGTGTCCCACAGGAGCTCCCAGATCACAGCACTCATTATGGAGAACACTACACTTTAGTGCTCAACTTGGATGATGTTTTGAGAGATAAAATACAAAGTTATCCATAAACCATCAAATGTTTCAGGCCTTTCAGAATACTATTTGCTGATTCCCTCGGAAATTTATTAGCTCTACCAATATTTTCTTTCCTAGTTTTGTAAAGCAAGCTCCAAGTCAGCTAGTACTGACTATGCAGAGCCCTGAAACCACATGTTTATTTTCCTAAGTTATAAAAAGTTTATAAGGGTAGCTGGTATCCTTATGGGCCACTGTACAGTGATTTGCTACTGCATTCCACACCGATACAGAAGAGCTCTGTGTTTTATACCAGAGGGAAATCCTTGTGATACAGCTGTCCAGCAGCCAACAAGAGTGCAGACACCTTCAAAAATATAACCCTGACAAAAAAAAAAAGAATAGCTGAAAAGGCAGAAAACATCCCTTTTGAGAAAAATCAGTTAGAACAATATGATGACCTTGGGCACCACAAGATCTGTGCTGTGATACTCCAGTGAATATCAAAAACGTCCTTTCATCACAGACATAGTTCTTTTTTTAATTTTTTTTTTTTAAACTAGATCACTGTTTCTACCTGAAAATGCTGTATGGTCACAAGACTTTTCAGAAGTACGATGCAGTGGCTACTTTTTCTTTCTGCAGCTAACATTTAGCCCCAGGCTTTCAGTTTTCACAACTTCACGTTGCTTCACTGACATGAGGAGGCTTTGGTCAATTTACACTGAAGAACGGAGAGACTGTTACTCATTTATCTCTTAAAATAGTGAGTCCACAGCTGCACAGCCTGAAGAATTAGGTCAGTACGTTGCTATGTCTGTCCTGGAATGAGAAATTCAGAGCAAACAAGGTAGATTTCAGGAGAGAGCCTGGAATGTGTGAAGAGTTAGCAAAACTGACACAGATTCAATAGCAAAAATAAGTAATTTTGCAAATCCCTAAACCACAATGGTTGGATTAGGGCCCTTGTCATACAATTCTTGGGCATGTGAACAATCCCTTTTTCACTTGAGTTCATTTCATTAGCTTCTCTCAGCTACATAAATACTCATACTCTCAATGGGACTACTCACATCAATAAAGTTCCTCAAGCGAGCAGGGATTGCAACCCAATTTTAGTGGAACAAACCCAACCTCTGACTTTGATTGTATCCCTCACTTTTCAAAAAAAACTTTGTTTCCAGCAAGAATGAGCCCACAATCCCTGTGGAGCTTTCTTTCACCACTTCCAAGCACAATCCCAGTTATTTTTCTTGTCAAATACAAAGGCAAATAAGGCTCTTCTAAACTCCTCAACTTCACCTTCCTTCGTAAAAACACTGCTGGGCGTTGAGCAGGCCAATTTGGATGTCTTTTAGAGCTCCTGGGCTTTGCTGTGCTCTGACTGACAGAGCCCCAAAAGGGTTATCCTGCTCACATTGAATCCCCACGTGTCTCAGCCAGCCAGCAACCTCTGAAAGTCAAAATACTGCTCCACTGTAATACCACAAGTAATAACAGTAGCATCAAAGCAGTGATTACTCAGACGTAAATTGTTTTCTGATGAAGTTTCTAGTCTTTTTTTTTCAAGCCTTTGACACTGTTGGACAGAGTTTGCTGTAATTAATTCACTTAGAGTCAATACAAATGTCAAGGAAAATTGTCCCTTTACCTATCAGTTCCCATCATTATTCTGATAGAGTTTAGTTTAAGGTTTGCTGCAAGGGAGACAGGATGGGCAGTGCTGGAGTGAGAAGTGCATCACACTGCTGGAGGAAGCAGCAAAACAGAAAACTTTTGCCCCCAGCTGGCAGCAACCACCACTGGGATCCCTAAATCTAAAACCAGCACATATTGAGTTGGACATTTCCTGTATATTTTTCAAGCAGGTTTTTACTTAGTTCCATTCTGCCAAAAGCAGAGAAGGAATTTCTCTTTTGTCTCCAGCTCTCCCTGATCATCCAAAAATACACATGAAGGGCTGAACAGAGCAACAAGCAGAATTGAAATCAATAAATCGACTTGCTAGCTTCTTGTGTCAGTATTTATCATTTTATCCAAAATAGACAATAAAATCAGGACATTTAAACTCAGCCATTTCCTCTCAGGACTGTGATCTTGAAAACTGCTGACGAGTTTTGCTTCCACAAATACCCACCAGATGTGGCACATTTCAGGTAAAGGCTTCAGTGGAAGGCACGAACTCTCCTTTTAGAATCCTCTCTTCCCCTCAAGGTGGAAAAAAAGAAGTGAGAGGACAATGAGGAAGAAGATGAAGCAAAATTAACTCCTTCCCCTCCCTTTCCATTATTATTTCAAAGACTATAAGATATCTCCAAAAAGCTTTGCATGGAAGATAAACACACAGAGGTGTTTCAGTCCCAGAGTTATCAGACACAAATAAGGAAATAAACTCTTACTCCACAAAGAGAGACAGATGGAGACCCGTCTCTAAGTGCAGTTATGCTTCACCAAGTACAGGTTGCTGGAAGAAATCCCAAGGTCAGGAAAGGGCAGGGAAAAAAAGACTTGGTAAAGTAGAGTAGGCAATGGATTGTTTTGGGGATTTTTAAGGATTTTTTTTTTAAGTACAAAGACAGGAACATACAAAAATGATTTTATGGAACAAAAGGACAAGGACACCTGGAGTACTGGGAACCCTGACCCACTGATTCCCTCAACAGGACGTGAGTTCAGCATTGCAGCATTCATTCCAATGAAAGGGACATATTTTATCCAGAGCTAGGAGTCACAGAAACCATCTGCAGGGTAAGAAAATTCTAGCAACATCCAAACCAGCTTGCCCTCCAAGATTCTGTGTGTGTACAGGCTTGTTGTACACGAGTACATGAATGTTAAGATTGTGTTTTCCAAGGAACAGGAGAAACCTTTTACATTGTATTACAGATGTAATGAAATGTAATTTAATATATATAAATGTGGAACTAGTCTCTGCCATGACTTTCTTGCACAGAACAGCATCTTACCATTCATGCATTCAGATACATATGCAGCACGTATATATTCACATACATAAACATGCTGTATTATATAAGTTAAAGCATAAACATGTGCTTAAGGGAGACAAGTCTGACAGCCCAGAGACCTAATCTTTCCATTAGCATCCTTCCATCTCTATTACCTTGTCTCACTGGATTTCCTTCTGTGTCCCAGTGAGAATGGCTTTTGAAGCAGAAGAACACTCACATTTACATAAAGACCTTGCTTGATGTTCCAAGATGCAGGCACACCGTCAGCCAAGGGATGGTTTTCTCATCCAGGAGGAATCTCAGCTGTAATCATCAGCCTTTCACAACAGATTCCTGGGAGTCTTTTACCTCCTTCACTTGCAATTTGTCCAGCTCAGAGATTTACATGAAAAGGTTGAACTCAACATTGAACTTCATGTGGAAATGCATGATCTGGAATATCAAAGGGTGTCTCTGGAGTACAACAATTTTGGACACGGCAAAAAACGAAATCCTTTTCTTCAGCCAAAATACCATTTACAAGAAGGTCACTTAAGCTGGTTGCCACTACAATTTCTTGTTCTTTATCCCATGTACCTCAAGTGCCTTCAGGACAAATAATATGAATGGTACTTTTAGTATTTTAGGAAGTGTTATGCTAATACATTAGTGGATTCTGCTCCACTGAGTTTCACTGTCAGAACTAAAAACTGAATTGCACTGCCAGAAGTGAACTTAGATCATCAGCCTTGACTATTAGGAGTTAGAAGCTATCACGGAGAAGAATGGAGTGCCAGCAGCTGTAGATTAATAATCCAGTAATGCAGATATAAAATGAGAGGTGGAAGTGAGATGTGGGTCATCTCAAATGACTAATACAGCAAATAATAAAAATGTTTCTCTTTAGCCACATGGATGAAGAGAGAACAATGATAGAATTGCAGACATAGAGCCATAGAATATCCTGAGTTGGAAGGGATCCACAAGGATCATTGGTATCCAGCTCCTGGCCCTGCATAGGACAACTCCAAAAATCCCAAAATGTGCTTGAGAGCATTTACCAAGTACTTCTTAAACTCTGGATAGATGAAATAGAGAAAACATGAGGTATGGAGACAGAGAATGACTGAAGATTATTAGGATTGACAGAATATTAAGATTTTCCTTTTGTTTTCAGTGGTGATGATGAAGAACATTCTTGGATCCCATGGCAGCAGAAGCCTGCCAGGCAAAAGCACATCCATTGTGGGTGACACCAAAGCCTCACTTGGGCCTTGCACCTTGCAGCTTGGCCAAAGGCTGGAGACTTTAGCAAGTTTGGGTTTCTGTGAGTTTTCCTACAGACTTTCAATGCATGTTCACCCCTGACACAAAGGTCAGCCTGTTTGCCAGATGTCAAGCCCTTCCTGCAAAGTACAGGGGGAAAAAAGAGCCGTTCACATAAAGGTTGCCAGATTTTTTTATGCATATTTTTTCTGATTTTGGCTGACATTTTCTAAAATGAATTCAGCCCGAGGCACACACTCAGCATGAAGAATTTAAATCCAAACGGTTAAAGCTTGGCAAAGCTTTGAGCAACTGAAAACAGAGTCTGGTAATGGGAAGTGTCAGACAACCCCAACAATAGGGAACCAGGCCGGTCTGCAGCGTGCATTGTAACACACTGGTGATGGATGATATCAGACTGGAAATTTCACAGTTAAGTAGCTGCAGCACCCTTAATTCCTCCCTGGCAAAGGTTGGTGTTAAAGCCCATCTGGTCTGTGTGTACAACATCAGACTATGCCCATCACAACAAAATGAATTAAGGATGGAATTCAACTTTCCTGTTAAAGTAAGGAGTAAAATTTGGGCACTGGTGATTGACTTGACATCACATACTTTGGTTCAATGACAAGTATGAGGTGTGGCAGCTCCCATATATATAAGTTGCTGAGTTTTGGAATTTTTTTTTTATTAAGTGGATATTTCTTATGATTTTTTTATAGGGATCTTGGTTCAGCTTCCATCTGGACATTCCTATGAGTGAATTTCAGAGGCCTAAATAGGCAAGGACAGGACATTTCAGGGTTGAATGGAAGAGCATCGAGAGGAACAGAACCTTAAATGTGTGCACCTGGATATTTGTACTGGAAGACACTGCAGCAATATTTCAATGAAATAGGCATGAAAAGCACCATGTGACTGGCTTGACCAACACATCTCAAATTTTGTTATTCATGAATAAGCCAGAGGGCAAAAAAACGTTTCTAATGATATTTGCCCAAGCAAGTACAGTGTAGGAAACTGCAGTTAGCTCAGAGCTGTTCCCTCAGCAGGAAAAAAGGCTACATTTGAATAAATTATTTGTGGTGAATTATTCCATTAGCTGTAGTCATCATAATTCCATCCTGATTTTTATGTAGCATACATAAGAAAACTCTCCTTTCTATATTGTATATTCACTTAATTTGCTGTGGCTGGAAACAACAATTAAACATTACTTTTAATGACTATGATTATCTGACAAATGCAGATCTTAGCTAATGTTTGCTCCAGAGATGCTGCAAACAAAAGCAAATCTTATAGTGAAACTGAATAATGAAAAATATTCCTGAAGTTATGCATGAATAGCTCTGTGGGAAAAACCAGAATTACAAGGAATAACACTATGCTGAGTGAGGCTCATCATTGTTAGAAGAGTTTTGTGATTTGTTATCTTGTGGAATATATGAACTTAAGATAGCATCAGCCTGCAGCAGTTTTCATAGAATATTTTGGGCTGGAAGGGACCTTTAAAGATCATTTCATTCCAACCCCCCACCATGGGCAGGGACACCTTTCAGTAGATCAGGTTGTTTGAAGCCACATCCAGCCTGGCCCTGAACACCTCCAGGGATGGGGCATTTTTTTTCTGAGTTCTTTGAAGAAGACTTGTGTGAAAGTTTAGACACAAATGCCTTTGCCCTGTGCTGGCACCAGCAGTGCTGGAGAATGCAGGAGCATTCCGACAGTTTCCGTCCGTGTGTCAGACCAGAATCAAGGTGTCGGGTGCTACAAAGATCAGAGCAGCAAAAGTGAGGAGAAACAGAGAAACAGACAGAGCAGAATGGGACTCAAAAAGATACTTCACCTCTGGAGAAGCTGGTTGTATCCTTTTGTCCAAGTCAATGAAACCTCAAAGCGGGGAACACTTTGATGGCGCACCCAGGAAGCCTCAGCAGCACCCCCAGCCACCCTGGGGCTGGGAACGGCCAGGCTGAGGGGAGGAGAGGTGTGGGGTAACACCCAACGGGCAGGTTCAGCCTGCAGCCTCTCATGCAAATCCCTGCTTTTGCTTTGGGTCCTGTGGGCTTATCCCCTTATGATTTTTGGTTCCCTGCAAACTCTGTAACTCTCAGCACAGCCAAAGCCAATGTGGTCTGCCTGGTTCAAAGTTTTGCACAGTGCTCATCTGTAGCCATAAACTGGCCCAGCTGCACTCAAATCTTGGCCTACAGCTGTTTAAAAAAAATATTTTTTTTTTCATCACAGCAGACCCAAACCAGATCCTAATGGGATCATCACAGGAGATGAATAACTGGAAACAGCATGTCCATTTCCTTGGCTTTCAGTAAGTCTGGCACGGTCTTCTAGAGAGAAAGGTACAGCAGATTTGTCCCAGACACATGGTTGGATGCAGCTGCAATTTGGGATAATCTCCATATTATATGGTAGAACTGCCCCCAGTTTCTTCTGCACAAACCTGGATGTAATGAAGGGAGGAATCAATTTGGTGATGACCCTTGGTTAATGCCAAGAGTTTACTCTTCCCCCCACTCTTCACTCTCCCATTCTTTATTCTTCTTGTGACTGTGCTGATAACACCCTGGGATGAAAAATCCTGAAAACTGTAAAATGTGTGCAGATGTATTTCTATTTGGTAACATACTGACTTCACAACCTTCCCCATAAGTCAAGGCTCTGAGAAACAAATCTTATGAGTAGGGGGGACGGAGACTTATATTTTTTCAGATTTTTTTCTTTTTTTCCTAAATTTTGGCATTAATACCAATAGCACTGCAAACAAGAACAGATGATAAAAGCATGATTGAAAGCCCAGATTTCCTGGTGTGAGTGCCCAGGTAGAATTCTGAATCAATCTTTACACATGCAAATGAATAACATGTTTATCCAACATGCTAAATGACCACTGGTCTCAGACTATAAGAAAAGGTCAGGTGTCCTTCTTAGGGCTAGATTTCGTCTCATATGTCTTTATAGGTGTATATGTCAATCACAGAATTAAATTCCAGTCACCCTGGGCTCCCTCCTGTAGTCAGTAACAGTGCAACTAAGCTGCTTCAGATATTTACCATCATGTGGGATAGATTCCATGCTAAAAGTCTATTTGCTCTGACTATGAAGAGATTTTACACATCCAGGTTACACCTAGACATGCATCATCTGTCAGATGCATCCCATCATAAATAAGTTTAAACATGGCTTGAAGGGCAGAACTCATCTGATCAAGCGCAGACAGCTGCAATGTTGACAACTACATTTAGTGTCCTTTTGTACTCAGTACGAAGAAACAGGTGTCTTCAGGGTGTAATTCATCTAATATTAGAGCAGACTATTAAAATAGTCAGATCGATCACTCCCTGAGAGCATCTGATTACACTGGCTGGAAGGGGAGTCTGACAAGGAGCTGAGGTGTGAATGCTGGGCGGGATGAGCTCCACACTAAAAGTTCATCTATTCCCTCATTTTGGTTGGAATAAGGAACCAGAAGTAGCCAAATATTAGAAAGCTCATGATGTGACCAAACCTGAGCAATGTGGGACAACAAAACTTTCCAAGATCTCTTGGGAAAACACAGGTGCATGTGAACTAGCTCAGCACAAACCCCTCCATTTTTGCAGTAATATCATCTTACTTGGGGATCAGTACACAACCATTAGTTAAAGCTAATAAAACAAACTCCTCTGATATTTTGTTAGCCAGGTAAGAATGTGCAGTTGTAGAAGCTGTAATGAGGATAAAACCAATAATAGCTGATTCTGTATGATATGAATCTGAGGAAATTAATCCAGCTAGAAGTGATTTAAACCAGTAAAGTGATTTAAACCAGTAAAGCTCCAAACCCTCATGGGATCACAGTATTAGGCAATTCTTTAGCAGAGTGCACATCACCCAAAGCTTATGAAAATATTTTCGGAAAGAGCCACAGGAAGCGTTACATCATTGAAGACGGCACAGACTGTGACCAGTCAGGAAACGTGACTCTGAGCCCACCTCAGCCTGGTGCCTGTGCCCTGCCTGCCTGAATCCAGGCAATTTGTCTTCTGTTCCTCTTCCACTCTTTGCTTGCCTTGCCTGGGTGGGACTGTGAGCTCCTCTCTCGTGTTGATCTAGAGCTGAGCCCTGTCACAGCACCTCTCATAACAAGCAAGGGACCGAGGATCGACACGGATTGACAGTCTGTCCTCCTCTGACAAAAAACCCTCAGCGCCTTATTACTGTCTCAGGTGGTCAAAAGATACACTGGGGACACATTGAAGTCCCTTCATTCTTACTCCCATGGGAGATGCAGACTGTGGCAGGCAAACCGGTAAGGAAGTGTAAGTAACTGTACTGCAGCTGCCAAATCCTTGCTGGTTTCTGCAACCAGACACATTCTCTGCAATCATTTTGCCAAATTTTTTTTTTATATAATTTTGTCCGAACCACGAGTTCTTCCCTGATGTGTTTGAATGCAGGGAAAGACAGTTGTGCCTCCTCGTTGCAGCTTCATACGAAGTAGAGAGCCAGATTTAAGATTTCCAGGCCAATCTCTCAAAAGTAAAAGTCACTTTAGAGAATGATATCCCCAGTGAAGAGCCACAACCAACTTGAATTTGACTCCTCCATAGTAAACACAACCTTGTAATCACAGATTCAGTTTCTAAGTCAGACAACATCATTTATGGCCAGTGGTTCCCCTTCACAGAGCAGATTTTTTCTGTCTCATCCACAGTTTAGACTGGAAAAAAATTCTATTAGGTTTAAAAAAGAAAAGAAACAAAAAGATTCTACAGAGATACATAATCAGGGAAGCAGTGTATCAGAAAAACCATGATTCCCCATCTCGTTTTCCAAATTTCCCTATTATTTCCGATTACATCTTTTTAAGCATGCAATCTCCCTGAGCACTCAGGTCTCCAGATGCATTGTAGATTTTGCCATGACAAAGATGTCAAACTGCTGACTTGGACTCCTGATTCAGACAAGTGTGATTACAGTGAAGATCTGGGTTCAACACTTGTCATGAAAGAAAACAGGAAAAATTACTCCAGCCTTCAATACTAAGCCTTAACACATCAGAGCCTCATGACTCTGGGCTTGGTTTAATCACAAAATAAGTACATTTCGAAACAACAATGAGAAAATTGTCCCATGTTTTTGTCAAACACAGTGTTTAGGTAAAGTTACATTATATTTACTGAGCTCTGGTGAAACCCCACCTGGAGAAAGGTAACATGAAGTTCTGACATTTTAATTCTGCTCTGTCTGGCTGCAGGTAGTGCCATGACAGCTTGGTGAGAGTGGCTATTTCAAGGAATAAGATGTGCTGCAGTCTCAGTCTGCATTACAAAGAGGAAAAGTTCTTTTCAGATGCACATTCATGGTACCCAACTAAAGAAACTGAAAACTCTTGAACAAAACAAGCCATATATTATTTCTATTTCTGCTCCTAGTTCTGTGGTGTGAAGTATCTCATGACCATCAGATTCAATCCTTATCTTTAAAGTATTTTAAATAACGTGACAGTTAAGTCTGTAAAATCTGCCTTGGCCTAGGAAATAGAGTCTTTTATTTATTTTAAAAATGGTAAAGAAGCAACTAAATTACAGGCTATATGCACAGAATACTTATATACTGTGGAAGGGGGACATAAATCATTTATCACTCAAAATTAACAAAACACAGGGGTGGAGAAATGGGGATAAAACACAGTTAAAGGAAGGTGTAAATTTTGTATTGCTGCTTAGCACTTAGATGAATTTTCCAGGCATGAAGAAGTACTTTTTGCAAACCTTACACCAACATTAAGGTGAATTTTCCAGGCATGAAGAAGTACTTTTTGCAAACCTTACACCAACATTAAGGTGAATTTTCCAGGCATGAAGAAGTACTTTTTGCAAACCTTACACCAACATTAAGGTCTGTATAATCCCATACAAAATCATGGAAGGAGGAAAAACCATAGGGCTAGAGTTAAAACTAATTATATTTTGATTAGAGGAAATTTCCACAATCGGTGTCCATTGGTGTTAAACTTCATGCACAGTAAGACTTTTATCCACAGGTATGTAATCTTTTTATCCATTTTCCACACCTTGTTCTTTACCTTTTAACCAGCAAAGAGCATCATTCTCTCTCTCCCCTCCCTCCTATTTGGAGTATTTCCTTTCCGTCACTTTAATTTCCTTTCAAACCAAGTGTGACACTTACTGCTCCAACATTAATGTTGCTTTTGGCCTGCTCTCCTTCTCCAGTGTCTCTCCCTGTCATAAGAAGGGTGAAACCCTTGTTACTGGATGCAGAAATGAGTCTGCCAGAAGGCTCTTGTGCATTTTTCTCTTTCCCTGCAGAGCCTATGGTTAAAGGTTGGTGATAAAGTTGATGCTTCAGGCCTCAAGTCTGCCACAACCTTCAGAGAAACAGCATTAAGAACTCAGTTCTACAAAGCACTGAGCAATTTGTGTCCCTCATTAGAGGGCAAATTATCAAATAAACAACAGGATGGAATAAATTCTTGAGAGGTGACAGCTCTGCAGAAAACATGTGTAGAACCTGCAAAATGTGACATGGGCCAGCACCCCTCTGAATAGATTTTTTTATCTTCATACTCTGACCATTCAGCCACTTCCAAAGGGAAAATTTATCCCTTGCTCCTATCACTTATCTAACACACAGTTGCTTCCACAGGACTCCTGCATCTCTTGTCTTTTGTATAGTATCAGCATTGGCGCTAAATTCAGACAGCCTTAACCATATTTAAAGAATCACTAGTCTTTCTCACTAGGATCCTATAGGATTTGGTTTTCCCCTAGTACAGCCTCTCCACAGCCACGTTAAAAATAGGCTTGGTAATACTTTTCACATTTGTAGGCTGTCACAAACGGTTAGCAGGGAAGAAGTCATTCAAACACACATGACTTTATAATTAAGGCACCTAACTCTTATAAACCCCATTTTTCACAGAAGCAGCGACTTTTAATAAAGTGCAGCAGAGCTGTGGGGGATTCTGTGGTTTCTGCGTGCAGGCCTTGTGCGAACGTTTCGACCCTCAGCCCTGACCACAGAGACCACAGTCATCAGGAGGAATATTTATTTCCACTCCAGCACTTGTCTGGTCTGGTGGACAAGCCCCCGAGCATGGAGACAAGAATGGCAGTCATTTCCCTTTGCTGGGCCTCAGTTTCTCCATCTATCAAACTGGGATGATGATTTCTTCATCTTTTGAAAGCTGCCTTGAGAGCAAGGGGTGAACCAAGCAAGATGGTAATTTTCCAGGTGAGGTCGCTGAGGTGAGCAGAGGCGATGGTAACACTGATGAAGCTGGAGAGAGAGCTGGAAAAGAAGTCCAGGAGCCATGAATCCCATTCCCATGTGTGCTACGAAGGATGGAACTCCTTTTATTCCCTGGCCTTCTGAGGAGTAGGATGGAAGAAATTAAAACCTGGAAATTAAACTGATGAAGCTCTTTTATATGGATCAGGAGGAGGATCACATGATGAGAGCACTCTGGCTCTCTTCATGCACGTACTAACAACACACTCAAAGCTGCAAACCCCAGATAAAATTACAAGAGCCATTAGATTATCACTAGAAATTAATTTAACTTCACTGTCAGCGATATTCTTTACAGTTCACCTGCTGGGCGAAGTCATGGAAAATACCTGATTATCAGCATGACAACAACAGGTCATTCACAGCGTGAATTAGGAAGTCAGATGCTGCAAGCACTGCCTGTCAGCATTCACTGACCTGTCACAGGTGGGAAAATGGGACACTGGAGAGACATGGTCCACCTCTTGCTTGTGATGCCTGTCTGGCTGCAGGTCAGGGTGCCCTTCTCCATGACTTCAGCACCTCAATCTTTCTGTTGCCCAGTTCACCAGCAGGCTGAATAATGCTCGCTTTTAACTAATCCTTTGTCTACTCTTTGACTCTACACAAAGTGTGACTTTTGGTAGCCATTTGAACCCTTGTTGTGGGACCTCTGTGACAGGTAACAAGCCTCAGGGTGAAGGAAAAGGCAATAGATTCATCACTGGCACGTGCAGACTTCTGACACTGTCTCATATTCACTCTCCTAATCAGGTGAGGGAAACATGGGTCTAGATAAAGTTGCTAGAGAGTGGGGACAAGGCTGCAGATTTGTGCACCCAGAGAGCAGTTATCAATGGCTCATTGTCAAAACAGAAAGCGGTGCTGGAAAGCCAGCAAGAGCAGCCTGGGAGGACAGATTGATCGAGTTACATTTATTAGCCAAAAGAGAGCCTTGGTGGGATGTAAGTGCCTTTGAGCACAGAAAAGGCTGTTCCAGAGCACGCTGGTACAATCTGTCCTCACCGTTAGGATAAGGAAAGGAAAGCCTTTACATCAATGAAAGAAACAAAAATGCAAACCAGATAGGAAAAAAATTTATTAGGGTCTATAACATCAGTAGACTCAAGACTGTGAAATCTCCATCCTTGGGGGTCTTTAAACAGAGGCTGGATAAACTTTTGCCAGAAAAAACAGGTTTAAGGGACTCTGCTTAAGACAGGCAGTGCTGCTAAGTGCTTTCTGTGTGCATTTGAATGATGTCCTGAGGCTTGATGTGCATCTGGCCAGGCTTTGTGCATCAGCATCCCTTGGGTATAGGCTGCTGGTAGCTCAGTGCAGCACACAGAGATAATCCACTCTCAAGTTGCCTAAAAATTAGGAACTTATTTTTATGTCAGGCAAGACTGGGGCCTTCTAGGAGATACTGTGGTTGTGTGATGCTAGTGAAAGGGCAGACAGGAAACAAAGCAGCAGTTTAGCCAAGGGCACGAGCCTGGGTCATGTGCAGACCTGAGCCTTTTCTCCATCATTTCCCCAAGGTCATCTCAAACCAGCTCTGGAACAAGAACTTGGATCTAAGCTCTGTGGACACGAGCCAGGAAGAACTGGAAAACCACACAACAAGGCGTCAAATATTGCAACCCACTCTGTGACTGATGTCACACCCCTGACCCAGCCCCTCTGCTTTCATCTTTTGGCAGGTGAGCTGATGTGGATTTGTGCAAAAGAATAATTTTGGCCATTGCTGGACTGCATCAGGAATTGAAGTTGGGTCTTTGGCTTACTGGGGATAAGTGTAATGCCCAGCTAAGCTAGCAGCATTGGAGAGTGGGAAAGGAAAATGAAAAAATCCCCCCAAGAAACACTCAGAGGGAGGTAGCACAGAACTCTCAGAATCAGAGAATTATGGAGTGGTTTGTGTTGGAAGAGACTTCAAAGACCAACTCATTCCACCCCTTGCCATGGGCAGGGACACCTTCCACTATCCCAGGTTGCTCCAGGCCCTGTCCAACCTGGCCTTGGACACTTCCAGGCATGGGGCAGCCACAGCTTCTCTGGGCAACCTGTGCCAGGCCCTCACCACCCTCACAATTTGGGGGTTTTCAGATGGGTAATCTCGGAGTTTTGGTGACCATACAGGACTGAAATCACTGCACTGCCTTCACACACACACAAAACATTTAAGCCTCAGACTGAGTCTCCATCTGCTCAGTCCAGTGAGTGGCCAGGAGCCTTGAGTCTCGCATGGCAGAGGGGAGCCCAGTGAGGAGGAACATGAGCTCATGCCCACTCATCCCAGCAGTGCTCAGGGCCGGTGCTGCTTTGGGATAAGCCCAGAGGGACACAGAGGAAACACTGTGGGCTCTGCTACAGCTCTTTGGAGGTGTTCAGTCCACTCAACACTGAACTCATTACAAATACAGTCACTGGGTACATTCATCACACTACAGGCACAATTCACTCTAAATTAAAATTGTAATGTAAAGTAGATTTAAATATAAAATAGACCCAAAAATGTAATTTCTTTGGTCTCTGCTTCAGTGACCACATGGTAGCAGCCAACATCTTTGGGGAAGGTGCTTTGCAGGGATTAACAGACAGATGGGGGTTAACAGGCCACACTGTTAACTGTGATCCCCAACTCCACCCCAAATTAATGATCTTCTGAGGACATATCCTTAAATTAGAGGAAATGACAGGTTTAAATTGGCATGTGCCACACACAGTGCAGTGGCAAGCCCAACAGTTAGTATAATTTTTAATACGGCCATAGAAAACACCTTTTTATACTAATGGAATAAATCATGTTCTCAACACCTGGAGTTTACACTGGCCAACCTGTAATAACGTATTAGTGCAGAGCAGTTGCATATCCTGTTCCAGAGCAGCAATAAAATGGTGATGGACCCCAGGGTACAGGTATTAGCTGAGGGCACGACTCGCTGGCGGCTGCAGATCACCCTCCCAAAAGTGCAGCTGCACCTTCTGCACCACACAACAGACCTCGAACTTATTTTGCTTTCCTAGATGTCCATAGGCTTTTTTTTTTTTTTCCTTTTTCTTTTCCTGATTACACAGGTTTCAGTTCAGGAGAACATTATTATTTCCAGTCTTCCTTTAAGAGTGTGTTCTAATTACACCAAATATCAAGACAGTTTCAGGTCAGATGGGTGGCAGATGCTGCTGCTAGTCCTTGAAAATGCAGTGATGGTGGCAAATGCCCCATCCCTGGAAGTGTCCAAGACCAGCCTGGATGGGGCTTGGAGCAACCTGGGATAGTGGAAGGTATCCCTGACCACAGCAGGGGATTGGAACTGGATGATCTTTAAAGTCCCTTCCAACCCAAACCATTCCAAGATTCTATGACTTTAACTACTTAGCAATGTAAGGGTACTTCTGAGTAGGCTTCATGGAGAAGTAGGTGGAAAAATGGATCACTTTGTTCCCACAGAGGTGTTCCTCCGAGATGACAATGGTGTCAGGCAGACCTCAGTGGGTTGGTTATGCACAGGCCCAAGCGGTGTTCTGAAAGCAGCACCTTCCTTTCTCAAACGAAAGTCTGAAATTCTGATTTCAGCCATGAAGCTGCTGCTTCCAGGAGGAGGTTGTTGTGCATTTGCAAATATCATCAGTCACGAAAACTCAAAGATTACCTTATGTGTGGTGCCTTTACTCTTCAGCAAAAAGTCACAGATCTGGAGAGATTAAACCAGAGTCTGTTTTGATAATTACAGAGGGTTTATATGATGTCATACTTTGAATTTTTTGTTTTCTATTGTGTAGAATAGAAGAATTGTGTCCATCCACAGTGAGAACTCTAAGCCAGCAGCTGCCTTTATCAGGACTCAGTGTCTTCCTGAGGCACTAAACTGGGGTTTCCAAATCAGAAGAAATAAACACAGCACTTGATAAAGCAGCTGCTGTGCTGGATTCATCTCTCTCTGTGCAAGAACAAAACTGGTTTTGCAAATCTATGGGGGTCAGTTTTTCAGCCATAGAGCTATTGCAGCCTCCATACCACCATCTTTTCATTTGAATTTTGGGACCTACAGCCTTCCTCTTACCACTATTATCATTAGTATTTCAAAAAGACTGGGTCCACAAATTCGTTGATACAGAGATAATGAATTGAGGCACTGAGAGGTCTGGATGGGAGCCCAGGTCTCCAGAAAGCCATTTCAGTGCCTTCACCTTCGCATGTGTTGGGGGGGGGGGGGGGG